>APFE030543725.1:0-13234 GCA_000404065.3 Pinus taeda
AATTTATATAATAAATATTATAATAATGAATAATATAAATATAAAGAATTAATTCTTATAATTATTATTGATTAGAAAATTAATAATTATTATTAATATGACTTAATCATTAATAATTATTACTTATTAGTTAATTGGATTAATATAATTATTATTTATTAGTTAATTGGATTAATATCATTATTATTATTTATTATTATTATTATTATTATTATTATACTGGGGTTAATTTTTCTGATTAGGGGAAACCAGCGTCCACTAATCTCCATACCGTTGTCTCTGTTGAGATTGTGCGGGTGTTTGATAATCTCCAGGGCTTCTCTGATCTTTCTCTTATGGTGCTGCTCTTCCTTGGCGATAATGGAGGCGTTTTCCAAGAAGACATAGTGCTTAGTTTTTGACGAGTGTTCTGCAAGGGCGGAGGAACGAGACCTTTCATTTTTAATATCAGCCCCATGTTCTTTGAGTCTTGTCTGCAGAGAACGACCAGTTTCACCAATGTAGCTTTTCCCACATGAGCAATCGATTTTATAGACCCCTTTAAGTTGATGTTTATCAATGTTATCTTTAACCGATCTCATACTTTGCCTGATTGTCCCAGGGGCTGAGAATTGCGTGCTTATGTTTTTCCTTCTTAGGACCTTCGCAATCTTATCTGTAACTCCATGAATGTAAGGAAGAAAAACCCTACCACCCTCAGGTTGATCTCTGGTCTTAGGTTCATGAGATAACAATCTTTTCTCGGCTTTCTGAATTGCTCTTTTAATCTCACTTTCTTTGTAGCCTAAACCTTTAAAGGTTGAGACTAAATGCTTCTTTTCTTCATCCAGATGATCAGCGTCAGAAATTCGAAGTGCCCTGATAGCAAGAGTGTTTAGAACACCAAGCTTCTAGGCTGGATGATGGTGGGAGTCAGCATGGAGGTAGTTCTCAGTATGGGTAGACTTTCTGAAAACTTTGTGCCCAATGGAGCCATCATCTCTTCTCATGATGAGGATGTCTAAAAAAGGAATGCTCATGTTTTAGTCACGGTTCTATGACAGTCGTTTATGGATCTGATTCAGATCACCCACCCTACATCAAGATTCAAAAGCATAATGTCGGGCCTGTGATGTATGCCAACGAATGGGAAAGCCATCGCGAAGGGATGAAATGCCACTTCAGCCACAGGTAACACTACATCCATTTGAGAAATTGCAATCAACTTCGTCAGGCCTATTGAACCGTGAGGGAAGATGGGCGTGTGCTATATTATCACTACGACCGAATACTTGACCTGCTTGGCAGAAGCACAAACAGTTAAGGATTGCATAGCCACGACAGTGGCAAAGTTCTTGTTCGAGAATGTGTTGACCAGGTTTGGGTGTCCTAAGATTCTCATGAGTGATCGAGGAACGCATTTTTTGAATGAAACCATCAGCACACTCACTGAGGAATTCCAAATATATCACCAACAGAGCACGTCATACCATCTGCAAGCAAATGGGACTGTTGAGGCATTCAACGAAATTTTGGAAACCGTGCTGACTAAGATCTATAATGCGCAACAGAATGATTGGGACTTGCACATCCCTGCTGTGTTATGGGCATACCGAACCACGTGAAAAAAGTTGACAGGACAGACACCGTTTCAACTAGTCTATGGTAAGGAGGCCCTAATGCCTATGGAATATATCGTGCCTAGTCTGTGGATTGCAGCAGCTACAGGAATGGTTGTTCGTGTGGCCTTGGAGGAAAGGCTTGCACAACTCGACGAAGAACGATTTCTGGCGGGATTTCATCAGCAGGTAAAAAAACAGCGTAAGAAAGCATGGCATGATCACCATATCAAGGTGCGCACGTTCAAGAAGGATGATCTCGCATTGTTATATGACAAGAAGTTCGAGAAATTCCTAGGTAAACTCTGCATGCATTGGTTGGGGCCTTATGTCGTTAAAGAAGTAATTGATGGGGGCACAGTTCAGCTGGCTAAGCTCAACGAAGACCCTTTCCCAAGAAGAGTGAATGGCAGTCGCCTGAAGCTCTATACGGGCAGGATGAACGCCTGACTAACCGTTCCGATGAGGGTCTCATCGCTCCGACCAGTTGAAAGAGAGTGAGGGATGATAAAGTAGTCTGGGGGATAGATGCGTGGGTATCAAGGTGCACATACAGATGGCTAACAATCAGGGGAATGGTTCCGTGGACAAAGCCATGCGGGTGTTCCACTCCAAGGAATGATGACCATTAATCCCACTATTCATGACAAGATGGCTGCATTATGGCAAAAGGGAGCGGGCGGCGGGCAATTAAGAGCAACAATATGAGCCAGATACGAAATGATTGACCATAGATTTCACACGGGAAGGTTACCCAAGCTGGAACGAGCAGCAATCCAGGCAGTTGAAGTTTGCATGGCTTATAAATCACCATGGGGAATCCGCTAGGCAGCCTACGCTATGGAAATACAAATGGAGCTATTCATCATCTCTACACTAGGCATGCGCTTGAAGATAATAATATGGTTGAGGGAGGAGTAGGACTCTCTAGGGAGTCTGGTATTGACAGCTGAGGGTATCCCACAAGCTGCAGCATCACTAGTAGGGGATGTACCAGAAAAAAAGGGACTGCGAAGTATAATTGGTCTGGATGTCGTCGCCCCGCCTAGAGGTAGGATGGAGTACTACAATAGAACAATAGAAGGATGGATAGATGGCGACCATGGGTGGAGATACAGTCAATAAGTCGCCTCTAATGATTCTCAATGAGTGGGATCCTACGGACAGTGGCCAGGGTTTTGCAAAATTGCAACACAGGTTGCAGCGAACGGTGCGAAGAGAAGATGCAATGGTCGGAAAGGGTTATGCTAGTACCAGGAGGTCCCGTATGCGGCTCCCCCACTCACGCTAAAATCCTCGAGGGGGGTGTTCTATGTTAACCGAGCAAAGCAGAATGAGCATCAGCGGTTCCGAGATATGTTAGAAACACTGAAGCAGGAGATGGATGAAGCATTGCAGAAGACGAAACAGGAGCACTCGGATGACGAGCGCCACTCAACGGGAGGCGAACCACGAAGCCAAGGCAGAGCATCTAGCCACACCATCAAGTGACTCAGGACGAGTCACGATGATTGTGTTGGGGGACTGTTAGATAGCGCAAGCCCCGTGGAACGAGTATGGGCTGCGAAGCCCAGAATTTTGGGTAATATTAGGGTAAAAGACTCCGCAGAAAGCATGGAGCGCGAGCTATAGTAGGTTGAGTCAAAGGGTAGTCTGCCTGAAAATAATGTAAAGAAATAGTAATAGCGTCGGCCCACGGTGGGATTGTGGGCCAAGGGAGAGTATAAAAAGAGCGAGGCTCTATGAGGGAAAGACAGTGGAATTTGGGTTTTTTGGTCCGAATATGTAATGGGTAAATAGTTTGAGAGCAATTGCAAGTCCGAGTTGAGGGAGTAGGGTAGAAGGAAGAGGCTCTGCAGTTGTGCGCGAAGAGGCCTAGAAAGTCCACAGCTGTGTGCGCAGACCCCTACAGCTGAGTGCGCAGGGTGGATCTGGATGTATTGTTGAAGATTGATAATAAATATAGTTTCTTCTGAATTTTGTGTTGATTGCGACTTTACACTTTTATGATAAATGAACTGTTATGATTTCTGCATTTGCTACGGTTAAATACATGTGAACTGGGTTAATCTTTATGTGTGAAGTAACCAAAAGTAATAAATGTTTGCTTAAAGACCACTTTAACTAGATCAAACCAGTAATAAGTGATTCAATCTGTAATAAGCGCGATAAGGGTATTCCGATCTACATTGATCCGAATTTAAACAGGAACGCAATAGATTACAGAGATAACCATAAATACAGAGATGCGATAACCATAAATAAAGAGATGCAGTGGAAATAACACTTCATTTCATTAATGGAAAATACTGAAATTATGCTTACAACCAGAATTGGGAAATAAACCAACTAGGACATGATGCTATCTCTGAGAAAGATGTCGGCTACATGTCCTCTGACTGTTTCGAACTTGTGTTACAAAAAAGGCTTAAGCTATTTATTATTGAGAAACAATGGAAAACCTCAACATTCCAAACCGACCCTTAGAAGATGAAAACCAAATTGTGGGCCCGTTTTGGGAAAATGGAACATCAATTCCCCGGTCGTAACTTTGGCATACAAATCTCCTCCACACGTTATGATAGATCTCGTAGAAGACTACCGAGAACTACCATTGTTGAAACGGGGCAACATGGTCCATTGCTGGACCCATGTTCCCTGGATTCCCCAAAAACGTCCGTTTAGGCCTCAAAACGGCTCCGGAAGTTTAGGACCCGAAAAACTGCTAAAAATAGTAAGTTGTGCTATAATTAAGGAAACTGAAAATGTTGAAAGAGACAATGATGGGGGTCCAGATGGACTTGGCAGGTGGCCACCAATATCCACCTCGATCATACGTGGATCTGGCGTAGTGCGAGGCTGTAGAACAGTGCGCGAGCCCCAAACCACATCCAAGACATCCCCAAGGTGCGGAAACCTGGTTCCAGCACCCTCCCCTGCTACCTCGGATGAGACCTAAATCCGCGCTTCACGGGCTGTTGCCGAAAGGGATGGTAGCTGGAGGATTTGTTTGGCTAAATAATTCTTCTGAACCTGGGTAAAGCCCATATAAGCCAACAATGGATGTCTAATCTAGTACCTGTGAGGAAAAAGACCGGGAAATTCATCTATGTATTGATTTCAGAAATCTCAATAAGGTGTCCCTAAAAGACAACTATCCCCTGCTTAAGATGGACCACATACTTTAGAAGGTGGTTAGATCCTCTAATATGTCACTACTTGATGGATACTCTGGGTAAAATCAAATTCTCGTACACGAAGATGATTAGCTCAAGACAGCCTTCATAATGCCATGGGGTACATTCATGTATGCCAAGATGCCTTTTGGGCTCAAGAATGCAGGAGCTACCTTTGAACAAGCTATGGACATAGCATTTGCAAATGAAAAAGATATATTTTTGGTTATCTATCTTGATGATCTAACAGTATTTTCAAAATCTGATGAAGATCACTTGCATCACTTAAGGATTGTTTTTCAAAAATGTAGAAAATTTGGCATCTCACTTAACCCAAAGAAGAGCTTGTTCACCGTGGAAAAAGGTAAGCTACTAGGACACATCATCTCTAAAGATGGCATCCACATTGATTCTGCTAGAGTGGAGGCTATTCAGCAATTAGACTTCCCTAGGAACAAGAAACAGATTCAGTCGTTCAATGGGAAATTTTTTTTTTTTAAGGTGATTTATTCCTAATCTAGTTGAGCACTTGAAAGAAATGACAAATATGTTGAAGAAGGACAGCAAGGTAAAGTGGTATTTGGAGGCTAAGAAATCATTTCATGCTGTAAAGTTTGCATTTCCTACTGCTCCTATTTTGATTAGCCTAGATTATACCTCAGATTTCATCATTTTTTCTTTTGCTTCTGAGTACACATTAGCAGCAGTCCTAATGCAGAAGAACAATCAGAAAAATGAGTAGCCTATAGAATTTTTCAGTCGCACTATAAGAGATGTAGCATTGAGATATAATATCATTGAGAAATAGGCATTGGCATTGGTAAAAGCCCTCAAAGATTTCCGAGTTTATATTCTACATTCACATACTATTGCTTATGTCCTGACTGCAACAGTAAGGGAAATTCTTGTACAAACAAATCCAGAAGGCAGAAGAGGAAAATGGATTGCAACAATGCTAGAATATGACTTGGATATCAAACCTACAAAGCTCATCAAAGGACAAGGGTTAGCCAAGCTTATGGCGGAATCAAATCTACGTGCACTAGATATTAGTTTGATGGCTGCACTATTAGAAGAATTAGAAGAAAAGGACCCTTTCTTGCAAGTGTCTAATATGTTCATGTCTTCACCTTGGTACTCTGACATTGTCTATGTCTTGCAACACTTGAATCCTCCTTCGGAATTTCCCAAAGTTAAAGTTAGATCACTGAAACTCAAAGCTTCAAAATATTGTATTCTGGATGGTGTTTTATTTTGGAAAGATCCTGGAGGTGTGTTGTTGAATTGTTTAATAGAAAATGAAGTTAAAGATATAATGAAGTATTTTCATAAGGGAGATTGTGGCAGTCATCATTTTTGGAAAACTACAGCAAACAAGATCTTAAGAGCTGGTTTCTATTGGCCCACCCTCTTTTCTGATACATACAAAACAGTCATGAGCTACCATGAATGCAAATTTTTCAAGGAAAGAGGAAACTTCTACCATTACCACTACAACCAATTTTGATTTCAGCTCCTTTTCAGCAGTGGGGTCTTGACTTCATTAGCGAAATCCATCCTTCATCTTCAGCACAACACAAATGGATTTTAATAGGAATCGACTACTTTACAAAGTGGATTGAAGCTATCCAACTAGGCAAGCTATTGATTCTGTCATCATTCAATTTCTAGAGTCCAATATCTTGTCTAGATTTGGCTTCCCTCAGAAAATAATAACAGATAATGATGTTTCTTTTAAATAAAAAAGAATGGTGGATTTCTACGCCAAATATCATATTGTGCTAGGACATTCTAATGCTTATCATCCACAGGGAAATGGCCTGGTTGAATCTTCCAACAAATATTTGGTTAACATCATCAAAAAGTTCCTGGAGGTGAACAAGAAGAATTGGCATACAAAACTCATCAATGCTTCGTGGGCGGACATGGTCAGCACCAAAAAGTCAATAGGTATGTCTCCTTTCTAGTTGGTATATGGAGTTGACACAGTATTTCCTTCATCTCTTGTTGTCCCAATAATGAAAATCCTACAGGAATTGGATAGTGAAACTAATGACATACAAAGGAGAATAAACCATATGATTCATTTACAGTAGACAAGAGAAGAAGTTTTTCAGAACACATCCAAACTCCAAGAGAAAATCAAAAAGATTTATGATCGCAAAACCAAGGAAGACAATTTCAATTTGGGAGATGTAGCCCTTCGGTGGGATGCTAGAAATGAAGACAAAGGAAAACATGGTAAGTTTGAGAACTTACGGAAAGGACCATGCAAATTTTTTGCATTCAAAGGAAAGAATGCTTTCTTGTTGGAAGAGATGGATGGAAAAGATTATTCAAGAGGGGCGACCAATGGTAGGCTTCTCAAGCATTACTATGTCTAAAATCCTGAAAGGTCATCATCATTGTACATACCGGTGTGTATTTTACTTCTAGCATTTTAAAGAGTTGTCATCAAAGTTTGAAAAGTGAAGGCCCTAAGGCTCTTTGAGTCAGTACTATTTTCAGTTTTTTTATTTAGTTCTGTTGTCATGTCAAAAGGTTAGTCAGCCTCAAGTCAAAAAATCAGTTTTTATGCATGTTGACTCCATTTCCCAATGAATAAGGCTACTTGATCTACAGTGTTCTTGACACCTCCAAGGAGCTGTCATCCCCATTTGGAGCCAATGTTAGTGTCAGTCTTGTTAGCTTGTCACCTAGACCAAAAAATGATTTTACCATGTTCTTTTCAAGCTTTCATCATCAAACTTTTCTATTACTAGGTTTACACAACAAATTTGGTCATTGTATGGTCAGTCCAATGATGAAGTCATTGTTTCAAATTTCACTCATGCTGGTTGCTTATCATACATCATGAAAATGGGTCAAGTCATCATCATCATTCCATTATGTCTTAGGTCATCCATTAGGTCACAAGGGTTCCCAAGGTCCACCATTTCCATAAAAAAGAAAACCAGAAATAAGTCAAACATGACAAAGCAACTCTTGATGAATTGATCATGATTTATTCACACACTTTTCATATTTTCATGACATCAAAGGTTTCAGAAGAAGGAAGCTCCAGCACTCAGGAAAGAAAAATCACACTTGCAATGGTAAAGGTAAAATCTGTCTTCAAAAAGTGAAATCAGTTCACAAAGGAGGGTTGGTTTCTATTCTTTTTTTGAAAAAGTGAAGAAATTATCGCTATATAAACTTAGAAAGACTCATAACCTTTTCATTCATATCCAATTCACTCCTCACCATCGAGCTCCCTCGCCCAAAAAAGCAAAAAAACTTGTTTCCCTAGTAGAAATTGGCCAAAAATTGAAGGCTCTATGCGTAGAAACACTACACTACGCTTAGGAGGTAGGCGCTACACGTAGGTGAACTGCGCTGTGCTTTGGCGCTGTGCGTAGGAGAACTGTGTTGTGAACAGGACAAAGTACCCGAAACTCACCCAAATTTTCCCAAATTCCAAATTTTTTCTTACAAGCTCGGTCAAATTGCTTTCTAAAACTGAGAAACAAGTAAGTACATCATCTCCCTCTATATTTTCTTTCTCAATTCCATTCCATGTCAATAATTACTCAAGCTAGGGTTTGTAGCAAAATTTCCATGGGAAATGCTAGGGTAGAAATGGTCATCATAAATTTTCATCTCCAAAACATGTAAATTGATATTCTACACCTTCACACATGTCTAATGAGTCATTTTGACCAGTTCATCCACCTCCAAACAAATTTTAAACACTAAAAAAAACAAAACCCTAGCTCATTCCTAGAGTTATTTTGGGCAAATCTCATTATAAACCTTCTTGGTCTCACTTACAAGTAGCCACATTTGTTCACTATTTTTCTCACTCATTTCCATCAGTTTTTCAAAGTCATCTCATCTTTCATAAAACCCCGCCCATCATTTTGTCAAAATCTCTCACATATCACTTCATTTTCATTCTCACCTCACATCTATTTTCACTTCCTGCTGCTAGGACTTTGTGTCATCTTGGAGGTTGAATATTCACCAATGAGAAAGATACAACACAAAGGAGGGAGGATCCTCATATATGAACCATCAGACTGCAACCAAATCAACTCTTATCCTTTCATCAAGCAATGCTTTGAGGATGTTCATTGTTTGGAGTTTTGTAAAAGAGTAAGAGTGAAGCAGGGTTTTATGAGCAGCTAATAGATTGGGTAGCTACACAACTGAAAGGAGAGATTGATGTCATTGTTGGTATTAAGTTTAGCTTCTCAATGGCCTCCATCTCACTAGCAACTGGTTTACCAAACAATGGTGAATATTGGTTCAAGGGAATGAGTCTAGATCTTGAAAACTACAAGCCCTTCTTAAAGACTCCATACATAGATACACCTACTCACCTCATGCCTTTTAGATATTTGCTTGAGAAGTATGCCCCTTTAATGAAAACCATCATGAGGTTCTTTACCTATGAAGGTAGATTCTCCAGGTTGTATGCCTATCATATTCGCCTCTTGATGCACTTCACATCTCAAAAGCCACTCAACATGTGCAATTACCTTTTCAGGAGAATTTCAAAAATGTCTGAAAAGATATAGTGAAAGGACAAAAACCACTCTCCAAGCTTGTTTCATCACAATCTCATCAAAACCATTGTCCTTCATCAACTGACAGAGAGGGGTATGGCTTGGGAAACCTTTTTAGAAACATCTTTAAAATGGCATGAGGAACATGCAGCATCCCAGTCTACAAGTGCACCAAAACAACAAACAGAGATGGGTTCATCTAGCAAAACAACAGAGAAGATTCAGCTATCTAGGCTAGAGGTGACCAAATTGTATCTGAAAGGGTAGAGGCTTAATTTTTCTTCTCACGAAGAGAAAGGGCCCAAGCCTTCTTCATCAACAAATCAGGAATCAGCAGCAAAGGATAAGGAGACAGTTGATCATGAATTTGAGATTATTGATTTAAAGGAATAAGATGAGACTTTAATTATGAGGCAGACTATCAAGGACAAGGACTACCAATTCAAGGAGTTGGCAATAAATATGGAAAGGGAAAAGTACATTATATCATTCCTTGAACAGGAAAACAGTCAATTCAAAGCAAAAGAGTTGATCCTAGAAAAGGAAAAAACTAAGTTAATGCAGCAAATTGGCAAAGGTAAGGAGGTCGTGACATTAAGTGAGCCTGAAGCATCACAGGTGAAAGGGAAAAGGAAACTACCAAGAACCAGAGGTCTTAAGGAAGCTTTGAAAGAGGAACAAAAACAAATATTACTTAATGAAGACCTTGACCTAGTAGAAAGGATTGCCCTAGAGGTACATCAAGATAAAGAATATTGGCTCAACGGGGTGAATTAAAACTTAGAGAAGCTCCTGGAGAAGGAAAATAGAGATAATCAAATGCTCAGACACATGGCACATCATTATCAAGCTCAAAACATGATCACCAATATCAAAGTGAAACAACTTAAAAACAAGCTCAAGGAGACCAAAAAAGATCAAAAGGATAAGGGAAATTTGGATATGCTTTTTGAAGCATCCATGAAGCTATAACAAACTCATTTTTACACTTTCCCTCCAATTTTGAGCTAATTCTGAGCATTTTGAGTTTTTTGGCAAATTTTGGTCTAAATTAAAAAATTTGGCCTTTCTAGAAACGCATCGCCTTGGCGCTGCGCTTTTTCCTCAGGCCTCCATTTGAGGAAAGGTCTACATTTTTGGAAAGGTCTTGGCATCCTCTAGAAACTCATTTTCCCAGATTTTGCAGATGTGGCTTAGTTTTCGATAAAAGTACAAAAAAGTGGCAAAAAGCTAGTATTTTGGACCATTTTTTGACAGGTGTTGCGCTTCTAGAGTGACCTTGGGAGAATGGATGTTTGAATGTCTTCCCATTCTCCCAATTCAGAAATTCAAATTGTTCTAGAAACAAGACTTGAAGTGCTAGTTTACCATTCTCTCATATTTGCATTTTGACCCCTGGAAGACACCTAACAATTAGCTCAAAGTTGGTGTTGTGCTTCTGCACTTTCTATGCTTTTATTTGTAAAATTTCACTGTGTAAAATTTCTAGTTTCTAGTCTGACTTGGTCAAAGTCAAGATTCTCTATGTAATGGCACAAGTTACGAGGCTACGTGATGTAGGCATGAATAAATGTATATCATAGGTTGTTTTTTATGTTTATTAGGCCTCATAAAAGAAGCAAACTCCTAAACAAACTCTTCATGAGGTGTTTGAGTTGCACCTTTTCACTCTCACATGTTGGTTGATAGAATCTTGGAGTCAGTTCCTCCACCAAGGAATTCAACTCCTGAAGGTGGGAAAATGGCCTAGGAGAGTCTATAAGTACTATTTCACTTCAAGAGAAGAAGGTTGAACATTTTTGTGAAGGAGGTTTGCATTGTAATCAGCTTTTAGCTAATACAGATAGAGGTTGCAGCTATTTTCAAGGAACTCTAGCCCAGTGAGTTAATGGTGCTTGTAATTCATTCTTTCCATTTACTCATGGTCTAAACATCTTTATCTACATTATATATCTTCTTTCTATGAATGCCTTGTGATAAAATACTCAGAATTCTTGTTTTTCAAGCTCTGTTATCTAGTTTTCATGGTTATGTGTTTTGTCTTCCTAAGCTAATGAGATCATGTTTATTTATGCTCATTAGTTTCTTACACACTATATACTCTACACTACACTGACAAATACTCAAACTACACCATGGCTTCTGACATCTAACTCCTTCTTATGTTTGCTCCTGTATTCCAACATCCTAGACCTACTTGTGGCTCCAAACCCTAAGTTCAGCAAATCTTTAAAAAAACCAAATTTTCACAAACAAATAGACATATCTAGCCTAAAATTAATTTTCTTTAAAGTCATATCACTAGCAAGGGACTTAGAGAGATCCCTCTCATGCTTAGTAGGGCTAGCTGCTAAGCTGAAGTGGTTTGAGGTTACCCTTGTCGATTTCCTTTTCAACCTAGGAGATTTGTAAGGACTAATAGTTGTTACCATCCTAACTTATGTGGGTTCCTTCTTACCTTGAAAGACTCTTGGTTCTCCATTATCATCAACACACTCAATAACTTTGTCATAGGATTTAACCTTGGTTCTATTTAGATATAACCAATCCATGCCCAACAACAAATTGTATGATCCCAATGGTAACACATTCAAATGTGATTCTATAGACATACAATTTAAATCAAATACACAAGCTCTTACCCAATGATGAATTCACTTCTTTCTACCTATATCCAACTGCACTGACCAAGACTCTGTATGCAAATCCTTATTCAAACCAAACTTATCCACCATGTCAGGACTAACATAGCTATAATTATATCCAGGGTAAATCAAAATATAAATAACTTGATCACAGATCTTGTCGTCCATATAGATGATATATTATTGGTGTTTTTCTTTCCCGTTGTCCACTACTACATAGATACGTGGAATACTGTGGTCAACATACCTAATGGTCTGCCCCTCCTATGCATTGTATATCTTAGGCCTTCCACCCTGATGCCACGAACAATATCTCATAAGGTGTAACTCACCACATGTGCAACACTCCAACGGACTAGTGCCCTCACCTCTTTGTTGTTATTGTTGTTATTGCGACCTACGTCCCTATCTAGATGCATTAAATCTCTTTTATAGACCCACATTTTTTTTCCCATATACATCTTGAGGCCTTGTCCTCTTAGTCTACCATTTACCTCTACCTTTGTCTTTTCCCTTCCATCCATGCTGAGATTCATTCTTACGCTTTGATTTCTAATAGCAATGATTTAGTTTCCCAAGAACTTCCTCAAGTGACTAAGGCTCATCATACTCAATATGATCTCTAAATACTAATGGAAACCCACTGATAAATATCTAAACTTTAGCCTTCTCGTCAATAAGATATAGTACATACCTCAATAGTTCCATAAAATTGGGCATCTACTCTTCGTCTGTCATTGATCCCATATTTAACTCACAGAATTTTGTAGCTTTACTATCGTAGTACCTTTATGGCAAGTACTTCTTGTTGAAAAGCCTCTTGAATTCCCTCCAACTCAAGTCATCTATCCTGATGTCTTGAACCCGCTTAACATATTCCCAGTATATGTATGCTTTACCTTTCAAGTTTAAGATAGTTATTCTAACCTTCATGTTATCTATGTACTCTTACAACTAAAATAATTTGTTCATCCCAAGTATCCAAGCCTTTGCATCTTCCAACTTCTTCACATCTCCATCAAAACTAGGTGGTTTTGTTTTCTTTAATTCATCTGATAAGTATCCCCTATCATTCCTCTTATAAGGATGATAGAGACGATGATCATGATGTCTATCAGAACAGGAACTAGAATAATACCTGTACTCATCGACCCTCCTTTTCGGAGTGTCCAACAACCTGCCATCTCACACTATGTCAGATCTTTCTTACCTGTGTCTACCAGGAGATCTACTTCCATATGCTCCATTAATCCCATCCTCATGTGCAT
>APFE030543732.1:0-12341 GCA_000404065.3 Pinus taeda
TTAATTAAATTAAAATTTAATATATGAAAAACATAAAAAAATAGATTTTAATCGCATCGGGAGCTTTCAAATGACATGTTTTTAAAAAAAAATCCCGATAGACTCATACCCCCGACGCCGATTGCCGATATCGCATCGGGGGCTTTGACATTGTAACATATTTAACAAATGGTACACTCATCCCCGATCCCCGATACCCGATGCCTCACTTATCCGATAAATAAAATATAAAACAAAGGGGCATTAACCAAATGTTATCGCATCGGAGCTTTTATGCAAAACATATTTAACAACCCCTCCATCCTCCCAATTGCCGATAAGCAAAAAGGGATAAAAAACAAGGTTTTATATGAGTGGTTCAAACGACTTGTTTCTTGGACTTTTACGTATGGTGTAAGTTAGTATATTTAACATATGGTGTAGGTTAGTTTATTTAACATTATGGTGTAGGTTGGTATATTTAACATTAGTTTATATGATATGTAACATATTATATTATTTAAAATAATATGTAATATATTATATTATTTAAATTAATATGTAGTATTTAATTAATAAATTTTAAATTAATCATATTAATTAATTTATGATATTTAATTAATTTGATTAATTTAAATTTAATTATCATTTAGATTAATATTAATTAGTTTTTTTTAGATTAAATTTGTTATAAATAATTAATTAGATATCAATTAGTTAAATTAATAAATAGTTCATTAATAATTAGTTTAATTTGTAAATTAACAATTAATTTAGAATTAAAATTAGAATTCTAATTTATGATTTAATTTTTAATGAGAATTTTGATTTTTCTAGCCGAGCAACAAAATTTCCAGATTCATGCCAGATTTGACTCATCAACTTTGGAAGCTCATAGAATGAGTTTTACTTGGCCAAATGAGGCTCAGGACGGCTCGTTAGAAAGATAAAATCAAGGAGAATATTTCTGAGGAGGTTTCACTAACGGATTTAATCATTCATTGGGTCAAAAATCAGGCAGAAGATCAAGCTCCGAATTTTGAAAACAAAATCAATTTTCTGAGATATTTTCTTCATTTTCATTTGTCCAAAACCTCTTCTAATTGCAGATCCATTGGTTAATCATATATCTGGCCAATTGAACCATCTCAGGCATCAAGAGGAACTTTATATTTTATTTTCAATTATTTATTTAAATGGAATTTGATTTGATTTGATTTAAATGCCAGCAATACCATGTTGATTTTATTATTGCATTTTAATTTATTTTGATTTCTTTTTGCAGGAAAACAGTGGAAGAAATATGGAGAAAAGGATCTCAATCAATGAGAATGCTCCAGCAATTGAAGATCAGAATTTTGAGCAAGTAAAATTGGATTTAGCAAATTTCTCTTCAACAAACTCTTCTCTCAATAATTCCTTCACAAATATTATAAATAACAGATTGCAGAATGGAATAGGGGCTGCTCTCCTCTGCAATTTTAGACTTCTAAAAGCACTACTGTAATAGGAATTTAGAGTTGTAGGAGAGAGGAGAGAAAATCTCAGATCTGGGGATTATTGAGGATTTTCCCTTTGTATATTGAATTTTGCATGAAGGGCAAAGCTTGCATTATTGTGGCTTTAGCTTTGAAAGTAGAAGTTCAAGCAATGTAAAGCGTTGTTGGAGACTAAGGACAGAGAAATGGATGCAATAAATTGGTATTTCTAATACTATTGTTTCAAATATCAGTTTCATTTGATGGTAACATGAATGTCTCATTTTATTCATGTTTGTGCACTATTGTCAATATGGATAATTTGTCTCAATATTGTTATTAGGTATCTCTTTTCTTATGAATTAAAATCTGATTTCTGAGTAACTATTTACTCAGAAATCTGTCTATAAAACTGATTTATTGAATGGTAATGTGTTGTGAACTATTTCCACATGTCATTATTCAATTATTGGATTTACTGATTTGATAATTAATAACATTTTTGTGAACTACTTCCTGAATGTTGTTGGTTTATTATTTCAGTTAAGAGGTCTCAATAGGATGTGTTTTGGTAACCATAATATCAGTTAATTGAACTACTTCATTAACTTGATATTCATTATAAACAAGACATGTTTAAATCCCAATATTTTAATTATCTTGCTCTTAGTTGGGTTGGATCTATATCTGCCTAATTAATATAGGATTTAGATTAGTTTATTTTGCTTGCATCATAGAATAAACTTGCATTTAGAGTAAATTATACATTCTTTTAAGTCCTCTCCTTAAAGAGGCAAAATTTTAGTTGTGGCTTGGCTGAACCCAAATCAGCTTAAGGGTCATTCTCTTTCCTGATCAGCAAGAAGAAGTGATCTGATATCCTTGTTTATTGGTAGTTAAAAAGATACATTATAAACCAATAGCAATAGGGAGAAGGTAACTGGACCTAGTTAAACCAGTCGAAGCCACCACACCAAATGGAAAAGGAGCTGCTTTAAGGTCCGGACCAGGTGGTTATCCCCCAATGTTGTTGCAGCGATTTTCGAGGCATCAACAGGTCATCCTATCCTTCTAACTACAAATGTTGCTCATTTCCTAGACTGGATAATTCTATGAGTTGGTTGATGTTGCCCTGGGGATTTCCGACCGCTTCTAAGTTTGTTCTCATCCTAGTGGAATGTCTACACTTTTGGGGAATGTTCATTGCAAGGGTATTTCACTTCCTTTTCAGAACAAGATTAGGTGCAAGCAGAGCCAAACCTCCTTCAATAGCAAATATTAGTTCCTCCCAACTTGATTGTTGCTAGGCAAGGTTGTAGCTAACTATCAGCCTAATCAAACAATGATAGCTTACTACGGTTTCTATATGTCGAGACCTTTTGAGCCTCTCGGCGGAGTCATGGAGCAAAAAGTTTAATAATGAAGGAAAATTTACAGAACATTTTTGTTTCAGAACTACTAAGAGTTTAAGTTGACGTATCCTTACCATGTATTTGTGTCCATCACATGTGATGTAATTCTAAACGATCCTTACTAATTCTCCCTATGGTTCTCCAAGCGAGGATGGTTGAACACCTTTTCCTTTTTTTATGATCTCCGGTCCTTCATCCTTAAAGGCTTTGATGGCATCTTGCATCTTCAATCGTTTGTTAGCCCATACGGGTCCTTTGGCTAGTAGCCTAGATACTTCTGCTATCACCACATCTGATACTATGATTTGTCTACCCCTTATCATGGATTGTCCATTTTGTAAATTTTGTAGGAATTCAATGGAAACTTCTTCCTTGGGAGGCTGAAATCGTGTGAAGTATGCAATCCACCCAACTCAGGCTAAAATTTCTCTGGTTGCATCATAAATAGCTAATATTAGCGGCTCCCTGCGTATTGCTCTTCCTCCCATACTGCATGAATTCTACAAATCGTTAGTGTAATAGAATAGCAATAAACAGAGCCGGGTGATGGAACAACAAGTTGTTATAATGGTTATATCGGATGATACTTTACAAGCATAAATACCATTATCTAGGACTTGCTATTATACCACATACTCCTTGATCATGGAATGTCGTATTGCCCTACAAAATCAAATAATGAGCTGACATGCATGCATAGTACACTGGAGGTTGCTTCTTGCCCCCCGTTAAAATAATAGGTTGCCTCCGACCGAATGAGTGAAGGGATAACGTGCTGGCGGCGAAGTACATGGATGATGAAAGTGGAAAAGTACACATATTAATGCAAGGATCCCAAAAGATATCGGAGTGTTAAAATCAATGCATATATGAGAATTATCAATAAGTGAGGAGATGTTGTGAGGTGATTCGAAAAGGAAAAATGACAACTAACACAGGAAAAATTCCTTACTGTCACCATTCCACTTAAAGTTATTATGATTGATTTAAATGATCGCACATGCATAAAGGCTTAAAATAAATTAGGAAAGTAATCTCTCTGTAGTAAAGATAAAAATAAGGAAAGGGGATTATAATAACTATTGATGTTGAAAATACGACTCCAATACCATCAGTAGAGCTTCTGTTGCCTGTAGGCATTTATAGCCTCGACAGAGTTGCTTTCTCACCCTTTGGAACCATGATCCTATATGTATAGTTGAGGAAGTGCATTATGATAACAGAGTAGAGACCAATGTGCTGGCATGGTAACCAGATGAACACATTGCCATTCACTGGGAATGAGCGAAAGGTGGGCAGGTCGGCTTGTAATGAGGCCTCTTGTTCCAAGGACTTTATTTCTTTATACATCCATTGGATCATATCCATAGTGTGGTGGCCATAGTGGGAATGCCACTTCGTTGCTTCCTTATGATCATTGTAGGTTGGCTCATGATGAGACCCCTTATCTTCCATCTGTAAATATCACAGAATTGTTAGTAAACATATGTATATGTATCTTTTTTATTAATTTTTTTTTCGAGGGAACAACAACTTCATATATAGAGGGTGCCTCAACACTCCTTAGGAGAAGGGATGGTGGAAGAAGTCTAAACATATCAATAGAAAAAAGGTATGCCCTTAACCTTATTTGATGATAATGAACAGAGAGAATTATAGGGGTTAGGGGAGAACCAGCATGGTACAAATAATCAATCAATTCGATTTATAGTGGAAATTAGGGTAGTGAAGTGATATAGATGGTTGTTTCCTTTCTTTATCGATCAATACAAAGAAATCTTGTTAAAGATGATAATATTCACTATATTTGCTTCTTATAGTAAACTTCAAATTTGTATCCTTACATATATATTTGTACACTTGTGCTCTATAGAGGATCATAAAGAGTGTGAAAAGGAAAGAAAGGGTGTTCTCTAACAAATATTCACAGGGTGCTATAAAACAACAAAAGAAAACCTCGCACAAAAAATGTTGTTCCTTATAGGGAACAACAAGGAAAGACACGCAAAAAAAAATGTGTTGTTCCTTAGAGGGAACAACAGTTGTTCCTTGTAGGGAACAAAAAAGAAAATACATCCAAAAATTGTTGTTCCTTAGAGGGAATAGCAGTTGTTCCCTCTAGGGAATAGCAGGGGAGATACACGCCAAAAATTTGTTGTTCCCTGTAGGGAACAATAAAGTAAATGCACACAAAATTTGTTGTTACTTAGAGGGAACAACAGTGGTTCCCTGTAGGGAACAGTAAGACAAAATGCACACCGAAATTGTTGTTCCTTAGAGGGAACAATGGTTGTTCCATAAAAGGAACAACATATGTTCCTTAGGGAGAACAACAAGAAAAAAATAAATAAATAAATAAAAATTCACACGAAATTGTTGTTCTTTAGAGGGGACAGTAGCTGTTCCTTAGAGGGAACAACAACTATTCCTTAGAACAACAAGAAAAGAAAAAACTACACACAAATTGTTGTTCCTTAGAGGGGACAGTAGCTATTCCTTAGAGGGAACATCAGTTATTCCTTGTAGGGAACAACAAGAAAAAAGAAAAAAAATGGACGCGAAATTGTTGTTCCTTAGAGGGAACAGTAAGAAGAAAAAGAAAAATATTGCATATGAAATTGTTGTTCCTTAGAGGGAACAATGATTGTTCCTTAGAGGGAACAACGACTGTTCCTTAGAGGGAACAACAGTTGTTCCTTAAAGGGAACAGCAAGGAGAAAATCCACACAGAATTGTTGTTCCTTAGAGGGAACAACAAGGAGAAAATCCACACGACAATTGTTGTTCCTTAGAGGGAAAAGCAGTTATTCCTTAGAGGGAGCAGGAAGGAGAAAATTTCACGCAAAATTGTTGTTCCTTAGAGGGAACAACAACTATTTCTTAAAGGGAGCAACAAGAAGAAACAAACAAAAAATATTGCACATGAAATTGTTGTTCCTTAGAGGGAACAACGACTGTTCCTTAAAGGGAACAACAATTGTTCCTTAGAGGGAACAACAAGAAAATACCCATATAAACATTGTTTTTCCTTAGAGAAAACAATAGTTGTTCCTTAGAGGGAACATCAAAGGAAAAATAGAAAAAAACAAACTTATATACAAATTATTATACAAGCGAATTCAATCAAACAGAAAGGGAAATTTATGTACAAATTTCAAAAACAATTAAATTCTTCACTGAACCAATGTTGTGGATGTGTTTCCCTCCTTAGCAAGAATTTTTATAGTGGGATCTTCCCGTAACTATTGGCAAAAGGACTCCCTGGTAAGCGGTTTGTGATATAGGCGTACTCAATGTCCATTCGCTTTAAAAGAGTAACCAGACCCATCAATGGTGGCTAATGTGAGGGTGCCATTATCATGCACCTCTTGTATCTCATAGGGGCCTAACCATTTGGTCTAGAGTTTTCCTGGGAAATCCTGGAATCTAGAATCATACAGAAGTGCCCAATCACCTTCGTGGAAGGTCTTCTTCTTGATAAGGGCATCATGCCATTTCGCTCTTTGTTGTTGGATTAGTGTAGTATGTTGAAGGGCTGATAGCCGGATTTCATCCAATTCATTGATTTGATGTAGCCTATTAATCTATGCTTCGTTTAAGTCCAAGCCTACTTCCTGAGCTATCCTGAATGTCTGAATTTTGAATTCGATTGGGAAGATATGTTCTTTGCCAAACACTAGCTGATATGGGGAATATCTCGTGGTACTTCTCCATGTCATGCAATATGCCCACAAGGCTTCTAGAAATCGGGTAGCCCAATCACGTCTATGTGATGCAACTATCTTTGTGAGTATTGCCTCGATTACTTTATTGGTGCTTTCTACCTGGCCATTTGCTTGCGGGTGGTATGGAGTTGTGATTCTGTGCATGATATGATGCTTTTTCAATGTTGCAGCAATCTTATGGCCTATGAATTGTGGCCCTCCATCTGTGATTATTTCTCTAGGCAAGTCATATCGCATGAACAGTTGGAAAAGAAAGTGGATTACTGAGTCCTCCTTTGCCCTTGGTAATGCTTCTGCCTCCACCCATTTAGTCACATATTCTATTGCAACTAGTATGTACGTCTTTTGATTAGATGATGGGTTTATTGGACCAATGAAATCTAATGCCCATCGCTCAAAAGGTTCAATAACTAACTGCGGATCCAGGGGCATCTCATTAGACTGCCCAGGGTGTCCCATTCTTTGGCAACTATCACATGCCTGGACAAGCTCCTTGGCGTATTTAAAAATGGTGGGCCAATAATAGCCCATCTTTAAGACTTTGTGACGAGTCCAGCGGTCTGCAAAATGTCCACCACAAGGCCCATCGTGGCAAGCTTTGAGGATG
Source organism: Pinus taeda (assembly GCA_000404065.3). Classification (NCBI taxonomy): domain Eukaryota; kingdom Viridiplantae; phylum Streptophyta; class Pinopsida; order Pinales; family Pinaceae; genus Pinus; species Pinus taeda. The sequence continues at coordinate 7,202 of APFE030543732.1, forward strand.
TCAAAGACTTTGTCTTCCCTAACACATCTTCGAATGTGCATATCAGCTCCTATATGAAATAAATATCCTCGGATCCAGGAGAACTGAGTACTACGTTGTACTATTCGTATTCTTTCACTAGGCAACAGGTGCTTAGGTAATTTTCCCACTACTAGGAAGTTTGCGACATCCATGTACCATGGTGTTTTCACGGTGACAACGAATAAGTGTTCATCAAGGAATTGGTCTTCTATTACTGCCGAGTCATCTGTATTTGGCATACGTGAAAGTCTGCTACTGGATTTTCCTTCCCTGGTCAATATTTGATTGTTATGTCGAATTCCTACAAAAGGATCAACCATCTAGTCACTCTTCCATCTGTAACAGGTTTATTAGCTAGATATTTAATAGCAGAGTGATCAATGAACAAAACCACAGAGTATCCTATTATATAATGTCTGAATTTATTAATAGCATAGATTACGGCCAAAAATTCATTTTCGGTCATAGTGTAATTCAACTCAGACAGAGATAGATTTTTGCTGATGTAATATATCACATAAGGTTTCTTATCTTCCTCCTGGCTAAGAACTGATCCAATAGCCATATCTGATGCATCATATGAAATTTGGAATGGAAAATCCAAGTTTGGGCTGCGTAATACTAGGGCTGTTGATACTAGCTGCTTTAAATCTTCAAAAGCAGTGTCACATTTGTCAGTCCATATGAAGTCAATATTTCATGTTAATCCATATAACAGTGTAGCAATTTGAGAGAAATTCTTTATAAGTCTTCTATAATAACCAGAAAATCCTAGGAAACTACATACCTTAGTCTGTGTGGAAGGTGTAGGTATTAAAAGAATTATATAAAAAAAAATTGGATCTACCTGAATTCCAGCTGTTGAGTTGTAGCGACCCAAGATGAGGCTTTCGGTCATCATCATGTGGCATTTTTCATGGCTTAAACAGAGCTTGGTAGCAATCCATCTTTGCGGAACTTTCTCTAGAGTTTGTAATGTCGGTTCGAAGTCATCTCGGTAAGGTGTAAAGTCGTCCATGTACACCTCAATCCCCTCATTTATCAAGTCTAAGAAAATGTTGAATATGGCCCTCTGGAATCTGGCAGGTGCATTGCACATTCCGAAAGGTAAGACCCTGTAAGCAAATGTTCTCCAAGGGAAGGTAAAGGTCATCTTATCCTGGTCTTCAGGGGAAATTTGAATTTGATTGTAGCTGTTGAAGCTATCTAGGAAAGAAAATAATTTCTTTCCTGCCAATGCGTCCAAGACCTGGTCCATGAACGAAAGGGGAAAATGATCTTTTTGGATTACTTTATTAAGCTCTCTATAGTCAACACATATACGCCACTTTCCATTCTTTTTCGACACCACTATTAATGGAGAAACCCATTTGCTATCAGATATGGGATAGATAAAATTTACATCTAGCAATTTTTTTAGTTCATCTTTAACAATATCTTTAAGGTGAGGGTTTAACCTCCGTTGGTGTTGTCGAATAGGCCTGGCATCTTTCTCAGTATAGATGTGGTGCATGCATAATTGGGGATCAATCCCTTTCATGTTTGGCTAATCCCATGCGAAAGCCTCTTTATATTTTCTCAGAATTTGAACAAGCCTCTACTCCTGGTCATCAGTTAGGTTTTTGTTGATATTTAAAGTTTTCCCTGGCTTAATTTCTATGGTTTTGCTATTATAAATAGAAGTTGTTGGTATTGACTAGTCTTTAATATCCTTTAAGGGATCTTCTTCAATTTTGTTATCAAGGGATGCTTTGATCATGTGACATTTTGGATGGGATATGACATCTGATTAGTTAATGTAAGTGCTAATGATATCATCTTCTGTTTGATTCTTGAATTCGAGAGCATCTTCTATAGCTAGCGGTGATCTAATGTTTTCAGTTAGATATGATATAGGCTGATTTCTAGTTTCTTATTGTTAAACTTGGCTGAGCTGGACGATATAAGGCTATATTCTTTACATTACTTCCTCTTGCTATAGTCATGCTGCCTGTTCGACAACTTATGTAAGTGTCTGCTATTGCTAGCCAAGGTCTTCCTAGAATTAGGTGATGTCCGTCTAGCCGGTTTCTAGGATTGATGATCAAAAAATCTGCTGGGTATTCCCAGGAATCTACAGACAGCATTACATCATATAATGTGCCTTCTGGTTTGACTACCAATCGGTCAGCGAGTTCCAACAAGGTTGTGGTTGGATTCAAGGATGTAATGCCAAGTTTTTGACAAGACGTTGTTGTAAGAATATTGATGGCTGCTCCTAGGTCAACTAATGCAATGCAGAAGGAGCATCCATTTATTTGTACCATGATTATAGGGTTTCCTAGGTCCTCATATTTTACCGGTGTTTCTCTGCTTGATAATAAATCAGACAAAGTACTGACTACATGGACAGTTGGGGTAGTTTTTATTTTCCTCTTCAGCTTTTTCATGCACAATTCCTAATAGTTTTTTCATAAATGAGAATGTCCTGAATAGCTTGGAGGTGAGGTATTTTTACACACAAATTTCTCAATTCTCCCAGAAGATCAAAATCGAGATATTCGATTGAGCATGGTATAATTAATCTCTCTGGGAATGGTGGAGAAGAGGTGGTAGTTTACTTGTGAGTTTTCTGTTTAACTGTATTCTCCACTTGTAGTACTTGTTCTACATGTAACGGATCTTCAATTTGTACATTTTTATCCCCCTCTAACTCTATTATCCATCCAGACCTTAATTTAAGCTCATTACACTCCCTCAAGTCAGTTTCTAGTTCTGGTCCTTCAATAATTTACACAGATTGGACCAGTCTATTGTTGGGGTTCGGGTTGGGCTGGGCTGGGAGCTGTGGTCGTAGGTTGATCTGAGGGTTCTGTTGCAATGTGTAGGGTGTTGGTAGTGTAGGTTGAGATAGGGGGATTGTTCCTGCTAGCTGGTTTGTAGGTCTTTACCAGCTTCACTACTAACTCTGGTTTTGTGAGGTGGAGGGTGGCCATTGAGATGGATATGCAATATTTTTCTAGAATGGTGGAAAGTAAGAGAAACTTGGCAAATTGTTATTTTGATTTGATTGGTTGGCTCAAGGTGGCATAAGGAATGGTTGTTGTGACCAATTGGGGAAAGGTGGTTGGTTCTACCATGTAGATCTTGGGTATTATTATGAATTGTATTGCAAGGATTGAAAGAAAGAAGATGGTTCAGTAGGTGTACCTATTTGTTGTAGATGCCATTGGCGACGCTGATTTAGCAGGTAGATTGGTTCTGTTTCTTCTTATGCCTCCTTATAGACTGCTTTTAACCCTGGGAGTGATGGGAAGCTTTCTGTGGCGTGATATTTGGTACATATGGTACAGGTTTGTACCATATCCAGTGGGCACTCTTTATGACTTTGCTTTTTCCTGCATCTAGGACAAAATATCACCAAGTTTTGTTCTACTTCAGTGTGCTTCTGCTTGGCTTGCATGATGTCTAGTTACATTGTCAAAGTTCCCAAGATATCTATTTTGAAATCCTCTAGCAGGTTGCCAATTTCTACACGAGTAATGCTCTCGCCAGAGATTTTGTTGTCCCTAGTGGTCATGTCACGTTCTGCTAGTTTCAATCTTGTACTACCTCTTGAGGACCTGATACACAAATTAATAATATTAGCATAATATTCCTAATATATGTCACCTTTACTCATAATATTTAATGTTTCTATCCATTGGTCTTTCATTCCTTTAATCAATGTAGTTTTTAACACATTATTAGGCAAAGGCAGAGTTGCATAGGGAGACCGTTGGAGGTTATATTGAAAAAGTTCCACATATTCATCCAACGTTTCACTAGGCCTTGCTACCATTTGGAATATTTCATCTTTCAATTCCCTAGATCTGCAATAGTCCTGGAATTTTTTAAGGAAAGTAGTTTCCATTTAATCTCAATCATTTATCGTACCACCACCTAGCCCCATAAAACAATGCAGGGCTGCTCCTTTTAACGTAGAGGGAAATAGCTTTAGTTTCTGGGGGTCAGTGGTATAATCATAACCTTGACATAACACATCAAATTTAAATAGAAATGCATCTAGATCCTCTGATGTAAGTCCATGAAAGGTGGGGATATTTTGGAGAGGGATGGCTTTCATGGGTGCGTTAATAGTTGTGTCAACTATGGGATACTATAATGTAGAGGTTTCGGGTGCTTATGGGTTGTTGGCCATTTGATCAAATATATGCCAATACCCTTCCGGGATCTCTAGAGAATTATTCCTAGGGTGACTAGAAGGGATGGGGTTGATCTTAACAACACTCCCTCGATCTAGGATATTGGGTGTTCCTTGTTCAATTACTCCTTGGGGAGATCTTGGGTCCTTTGTTTCCCTTGTTTTTCCTCCTCCTTCACAAATATTACAATAATTCCCTTCTTTTGAGAGACTTGGGCGTGAATTTTCAATATCTTGAAAACTTTGCTCAGTTCCTTCTATTTTACTATGGACCTCTGCGTAGGCTACAGATGGTGAGCCTATGGCCTGAAGGGAGATAGTAGGTTTTCTGGAAGAAAATGTTCGAGGACCTACTGATGGCTGAGATTAAGCTTTCTTTAAGATGTTGTCTATGAAATTTTATCATCCAAGGGTCACCGATCCCTTATATTTTTTAGGTTTGCGTAGTGGAATTGGATTGTTTTTAGGTCTTTTCTTCTTAGTCATTCATGCAAACAGTTCAAATGTTTATCTCTACCCTAAGTTCCTAACAATTCTGCTAGAAAGCGGGCGAGGGAGCAGGAATTTTGCGTGCTCCATATGTAGGTTCTTAACTTCCGTTTTTAATACCCGATTCTCTCTCAAAAGACTGAAGGTTTTAACCCCGTACAGAAATTACCTGCATACGAATTCTAAATCACGGGAAAAATAAAAATGCGAGAGCATAACACATAAAACACATATACACAGAGATTTCCCACTGATCTCAAAACCGAGACTACCAGCTTGATTTTTCATTATATTCCTTTCAATGTTACAATACATATTTATACATGCCGAAGCATCCAATACCATGGACCGAAAACCATCGCATCCAAAACTATGGATCGAAAAACCATAGGTAGGTTCGCCCAACCTAATATAGGGTCCAAAAAAAAAAAATTCGGGGCGCTGCCC
>APFE030543732.1:18668-41072 GCA_000404065.3 Pinus taeda
ACAGACAAGCATCAAATACCTACTTTAATTTTCTGAAATTTTGATGAAAAGCGGGTGGAGGAGCAAGAACTTTACTTGCTCGTTACGTAGGTTCTTACCTTCCGTTTTCAATACCCAATTCTTCCTCGACAACAATTATCGGATGTACATAACTCTGTATAAATGGCTACACTCTCCCGACAGCATTGCCAAAATGTTGACTGATAAAAGGTTCCTTTTAAAACTTCTAATTATCCTCACATTAATTATTAACCGAGGCAAGTCCTTTTATTTCAAGAGTGTACACAATATGTGGCTACTATTTAATTTAGATAGTAATGCTTCCTAAATTGTATTATAGGTCTTCAAATACAAGAGTAAATAGAATCAGCTAATAAATTCCAATAACAATCATTAAAGGGAATATAACAACTAAACTTCAAAACTCTAACTTCTACCAAAATTGTAATCAATCCTTACTTAAGGAATTAAACTAGAAATGGCATCAGCTGAGAGTACAATGGCAATAACTCATCTCTTCTTAACTGATTAAATATAAATCAAACCCAATATCCAGTTAATAATCCAAACAACAATGATATCAATCTGAGAGTCTGACAGTGATAGTTAAACTCCTTACAGTTGATTAAATCAACCGGAACATTTATCTAAATAACGCAATCTGAAATGAACTAAATTAAACGATAATGTTGTAAATCGTATAAAGAAGAGATATTTTGTCAACACAAGAAAATAATAAACAACAAAGGGAATAGAATCATAGAAAGCAAGAATACTATCAAACCATCACACTTGCAAGAATTGGAAATGTATGATACAAAGGAAGCAGTTGAATCCACCAGAGGTTGGGCCCTTAGCCACCAGCGAACACTACTAAGTTACTTCAAATAGCTTGAGGGAACAACAACTTCACTTATGTATTAATCATCAGATATAAGTAACATTACAATATGACTATGTTCTCTCAACAACAAGAGTTTATAATTAAAATTACAAATTCAATAACAATAGAGATTCCCCTTTCTTTTTAAAATTGTCTCCTTTTATAATCAGAAAGGGTAAAAGATAAATGGTAAATGTGATCCCTCGGGATCTCCCGATCCTGAGGGATTCGCAACTGATTTCCAACTTCAAACATCCTTTCCTTTCTCACACTGATCTCCCTGTTTCGTCTTTAGCCTTGACAGTAACTGTTGCGTTCCTTCCTTGGCTTGTTGATTTCTGTTGTTCCTTCGTTAGGGAACAACATTTGTCCCTTTTGTTATTTTCCTGCATAAATAAGGGTAATAATTAGCTAAGTTGTAACTGCAGATAAGTCCCTCATTTCTTACCATAATTCTTTAATATATTAACACATTAGGATATAGAAAAGATAAGAATAAAGGAAAAGAATGATGAGATTAACAGTAATTACATACCCTTTTCATGACTCAACAACCACGAGTAAGGAATCCAAATTTTAGGAAGAACCAGAACCAAAAAACTGGTAAAAATGGGCCTGATCAAAACATTAGACCACCTTTCCAAGAGAATTATGCTAAAACGTCCCATCAAGAAGACCCTGAGCTAGACACCCAAATCAACTTTCCTTCAATTCAAGCCAAGTTAAGTGCCTAGGACTTATAAAAGACTTTTGTGTTTCCCTAGTGCAGTACCCTGTTAAGACCATTCTAATGGACATAGTTGTTGTTGATATACCACCTCAATATGGTATGCTATTGTCTAGATCTTGGGGTGCCAAACTCTAGGGATATCTGCAATTTGACATGATGTATGCTACCATTTCAGTCTTTGGACATCCTAAGAAATTGTATATAGAGACTCTAATGAAGTATGTGGTGAGTACACAGGAGAGGCCTCAAAACTTTCCTATATATTCAATGCATTCTAATATTGATTCTTTCATTCTTTACGAAGTTGAATCTAACCAAGAAAATACTTCAGACAACCTCATGGTAGAACCAAAATAAATTACAGTGACAGAAGAAAATCAAAGTGTCCAAATTCATGAGATTTCATAAAATAAATGACTTAGATACTCTAGTGAAAAAATATTTTATTCCCCCAGACAGTTAGAATTATGAACATGAAATTCTTTGGCATCTTGAATTCGATGGGTCAGTAAACAAACTAGGTGTAGGAGCAGGAGTATGGATTTACAACTTAGAAAATGACCATTCAGAGGGTCATGCCTACAGATTGAACTTTAAATGTACAACAATATGGCAAAATATGAAGCGCTTACGTTAGGTTTGAAATTGGTCAAAAGGTTAGGAGCCATAGGAGTCTCTATTATGGGAGATTCTAAGTTGGTAATAAAACAAATTAATGTTGTTTATATGACTAGGGATCCTAGGTTAGGATTTTATAGAGAAACAATTGTAGAAATACTAAATACTTTTTTAGAAACAAAGCTTGTTGTTATTCCAAGAAAACACAATATGCAAGCTCATAGTTTAGCGATGTTTGCTAGTACTTGCAAGTTGCCATTTCAGCCCAACCATTAGTACACTACTGAGGTTAGGCATAGACTTGCTATTCTTGACAACTTAAAGAACTGGCAAGTGTTCGATAATGATCAACAAATTAACAATTTTCTAACTTTAGGTGATGAATTTGTAAATAGCAACATAGACACAAACATGACATTAGATTTTTATTGCACTGATGAAGTAGAAATTAACAAAGTAGAAGATGAAAAGATAGATATTTTTTTATACCACAAAGTTTACAAAATTGGATATTCGAAACCTAAAACAAATGGAAACTAATGAAGCAATCGATGAAGAATCTGAAGTCATCAATCTGAAAGATAATTTTTTTCCCAAAGGATTAACTCCTTTGGAGGACTTATTTGATTCAAACGATGTTCTTAAAATGGAACCCTTGAAATTATACATTGAAGAATGTAACATAGGCTCTGAAAAAGATCCCAAAATGATAAAACTTTCAAAATATTTACCTCCCAATGAAAAAGTGAAATACATAGAACTACTAAAGGAATTCCAAGATGTTTTTGCCTGGACTTATGAGGACCTTAAGTCATATGATATCAGCATAATATAACACACCATCCCATTAGAGGAAAACCAGAAGCCTTTTAGACAGAAGCTTAGAAGGATTAACCCTGTTCTATTGCCTTCTATCGAAAAGGAGATCAAAAGAATGTATGAAGTTAATATTATCGCACCAATTATATTCTTAGATTGGGTTTCTAATTTGGTACCTACAAGAAAGAAAACTGGTGAAATTAGACTGCGTGTTGACCTTGGGAATTTAAATAAATTTTCACTTAAGGATAATTACCCTCTTCCTAAAATTGATCACATATTATAGAGGGTAGTAGGTTCAACCATAATCTCAATGCTAGATGGGTTTTCTAGTTATAACCAGATCCTATTCCAGGTCCTAGATGATTAGGTGAAAACTACATTCACCACTCCATGGGGCACTTTCATGTATGTGAAAATGCCTTTTGGGTTAAAAAACATATGGGCCACCTTTCAAAGTGTTGGGTGTGGAGCCTGATTACCTTTTGTATTCAAAGGTTTCAACGAGATGTATATCCCAGGAAGACTGTACACCCCTCCACACAGGGGGGTGCGGGGGGGGACTTGTCCCCCCTGTGGGGTTCGGGGGGGCTAGGACCCCCCGACTGGGGGGTCCAGGGGCCAGCGGTCCCCCGGCGGGGGTTCGGGGGCAGCGCTTCCAAAGCTAAAAATAGATGTAAAATTGCCTTGTAAAAGTCTAGTAATTTCTTGTCAATCTAGGTCGTTCATTAGGCAGATGATCTGACGGTAGAATTTATGTTTAATGTAATGTTTTTTTCCCTAGAAGGAAACCCCTCACTATATATGAGGGAATTTTATCGTGTCTATATATATCTGTATTCAGAGTGAGGAAAAGAGAGGATATTGAAAGCGAAGAGGGAGTTACAGCGAATTTGTTGTAGATAGTATCTCTTCAGTTTGCTGGATAATATAATAAAAGAAGGACTGGTTGTTTCTCCGTGGATGTAGCCCAAAATGGGTGAACCACATATATCTGTATCTCTCTTGTTTTATCCATTTTCTATGTTTTTATTTATGCAATATTTTATGTGTTCCATTGCTTTATGATATATAATTTTCTAACAACTGGTATTAGAGTCAAATGTCTATTTGGCTGATAAACTCACAGGAGAGAAGGGTTCCTAGTTCGAGTCGGAGCAATGGCGGAAGATGGTAGGTTTAGGGTCGAAAAATTTAACGACCAAAACTACCAGCTGTGGAAGATGCAGATGGAAGATTATCTGTGTCAGAGAGATTTGTACTTACCATTGAGTGGAAAGACAAAGAATCCGACAAGTATGACAGACACAGAATGGGATATTCTCGACAGAAAGGCACTCGAAACAAGACGGTTGTACCTAGTGGTGTCTGTAGCATTTAATGTTTCAAAGGAAATGAAAACAGAGGGTTTAATGTCGGAACTGGCCAAACTATATGAAAAACCCTCAGCCTCAAATAAGCTATTTCTTATGAAGTGTTTATTTAATATGAATATGTCAGAAGGTGGATCTGTTGCAGATCATTTAAATGATTTCAATACAGTTACAAGTTAGTTAAGTTCTGTAGGTGTAAATTTTATGATGAAGTTAGGGCTCTGTTATTTCTGTGCTCATTACCAGAAAGTTGGAATGGCTTAGTTATGGCCATTAGTAACTATGTTTATGGATCTAGTACTTTAAAGTTTGATGATGTTGTCGGTGTTATCCTTAGCGAGGAAAGGCGATGGAAAAGCTCTGCTGAGACATCAGGTAATGCTTTGACTATGGAGACTAGGGGAAGAAAAATGGAAAGAGGACAGAGCCTAGGATATCGCAGTAAGTCAAGAAAAGGCAGATCCAAGTCCAGACCGGGGATAGTGTGCTAGAAATACGGGAAGAAAGGACACCTGAAGAAAGATTGAAAGTCTTGGAAGGGAAAAGAAGTAGACACACAGCAAGAAACTTATCATGAAGTGAATGTAACAGGTGATGTGTTGCAAGATGCTTTGATTCTTTCACTAAAAAATATTATTGATGCCTGGGTGGTAGATTTAGGGGCCTCATTCCATGCCACACCTGATAAGAAACATTTTCATGATTATGTTCAAGGAGATTTTGGACAGGTTCCATTGGGTGATGATAAACCTTGTAAAATTGTTGGAATGGGTACAGTTTTTATAAAACAACAAAATGAAAATTGGTGGCTATTGAAGAAGGTAAGGCATATTCCAGATCTAAAAAAAAATATGATTTCAACAAGGCAGTTGGGAGGTGAAGGTTGCATAAGTACTTTCACAGATAAAACCTGGAAGGTCACTAAAGGATCCTTGGTAATATCGAAAGGAGGAAAGGTTGGTACATTGTATTTATTCAATGTATTTCTAATTATGTTAATGCTTTAACCTCTACGGGAGAATATACGGCATTATGGCATCATAGGCTTGAGCACATGAGTGAGAAGGGGATGCAGATTCTTCACTCAAGAAATTTGTTTCCAGGTTTGAAGCATGTTGATTTAAAATTCTGTGAAAATTGTGTTTATGGAAAACAGATGAGATTTAGATTCCTTAGAGTTGGGAAGGAAAAGAAGAGCGAAAAATTAGAGCTTGTGCATACAAATGAATGGGGACCTGCTCAGGTATCATCTCTTGGTGGCTCTCATTATTATGTTACTTTTATTGATGATGCAACCAGAAAAACTTGGATTTATTGTATCCGAAATAAATCTGATGTATTTGATACTTTCAAGAAATAGAAAGCTTTGGTTGAAAATGAGACGGGGAAAAGGTTGAAGTGTCTCAGATCAGATAATAGAGGTGAATATTGCAGCAAATAGTTTGATAGGTACTGTTCAGATAATGGAATTCATAGAGAGAATACAATTCCAGGAACACCACAAGAAAGTGGTGTGTTAGAAAGGATGAACAAGACAATCATGGAGTGTGCAAGGTGCATGAGATTGCATGCAGGATTGCCTTTACAATTTTTGGCAGATGTTGTAGATACCGCTATTTATCTAATAAACAAAGGGCCTTTAATTTCCTTAGATGGTGGTATTCCAAAGGAGGCATGGACAGGTAAAAAGGTAAACTACTCATTTTTAAAGACTTTTTGGTTGTGAAGCCTTTGTCCACATTAACAAAGAAAATAGAACAAATATTGAGGCAAAATCAAAGAAATGTACCTTTATTGGATATGGCGTTAATGATTTTGGTTATCACTTATATGATTATGAAAATCACAAAATCATTAGGAGCAGAGATGTAATATTCAATGAAAAGGTCTTGTATAAGAATCAGTTGTAGGAAAAGAAACAAGAAAAGGAAAATAGAGAGTACACAGTGCTTGATGATATCACGGGAAAAATGATGGTGCCTGAAAATCATAATTATCAACGGCTATAACAACAACCACAATAGTAACAAGCACCTCAAACACCTGAAAGTGGTTCTATAAGATCTACCAGGATAAGTAGACCCCCTGAATGATACTCTCCTTCATTATATTATGTATTGTTGACTTATTCTGGTGAGCCAGAATGTTATGAAGAAGTAGTGCAGGTAGAAACCAAGAAGAAGTGGGAGCAAGCCATGAAAGAAGAGATGGCCTCCTTAGCACATAACCAAGCTTGGGATTTAGTCAGGTTGCCTGCAAGTAAAACAACATTGTAGAATAAATGGGTTTACAGGTTGAAGGAAGAAGATGGAAGAAAACAGAGGTACAAAGCTAGACTTGTGGTGAAGGGGTTTGCACAGAAGAAAGGTATTGATTTTGATGAAATATTTTCTCCTGTTGTTAAAATGACTTCAATCAGAACTTTTTAAGTCTAGTAGCAGTTGAATATTTGCATCTTGAGCAATTAGATGTAAAGCCAACCTTTCTCCATGAGGATTTGGAGGAAGAGATATATATGCAGCAGCCACAAGGATATGAGGTAAAAGGGAAGGAGAAACTAGTGTGCAGGTTGAAGAAGAGCTTGTATAGCTTAAAACAGGCTCCAAAGCAGTGCTATCTAAAATTTGACAGGTTTATGTTTGAACAAGGTTATACTAGATGTCACTCTGATCATTATGTTTATCTCAAAAGGAAAAATGATGGCAGCTATATTATATTGTTATTGTATGTAGATGACATGCTTGTTGCAGGTTCTAACATGTAGGAAATAAATGTGCTGAAAAGGAAATTGGCAAACTCATTTGCAATGAAGAATTTGGATGTTGCAAAACAAATCCTTGGTATGAGAATAACTAGAGACAGGAAGAATTGCAAATTAACATTGTCTCAAAGTGATTACATAGAAAAGGTGTTGAAAAGTTTTAATATGCAAAATGCAAAACCAGTTAGTATACCTTTGGCTAGCCATTTCAAATTAAGTAAGGAGGCGTGTCCCAAGGCTCAGGAAGAAATGGCTCATATGTCTAAAGTTCCATATGCATCAGCAACTGGACGCTTAATGTATGTAATGGCCTGCACAAGGCCTGGTATTGCACATACAGTGGGAGTTGTAAGCAAGGACATGAACAATCTAATAAAAGAACATTGGATGGTAGTGAAGTGGATTCTCAGGTATTTGAGAGGTACCACAAATCAAGCATTATGCTTTGGTGGTTCAAACATTGCTCTTCAGGGATATGTTGATGCAAATATGGTAGGTAACAGAGATAACAGGAGGAGCACTACAAGATATGTATTTACTGTAGGTGGAACAGCTATCAGTTGGGTTTCAAAAGTCCAAAGTGTTGTTGCACTTTCAACAATAGAAGCAGAGTATGTTGCTACTACAGAGGCTAGTAAAGAAATGATTTGGTTACAAAGGTTCCTGGATGAATTGGGTAAGAAGCAAGAGTTCGGGAGGTTATACAATGACAGCCAGAGTATCATACATCTTGCAAAGAACTCTACATTTCATTCCAAGACTAAACATATATATCTCAAGTACCATTTCATACGGTCAACATTGGAAGATGGGCAATTGAAGCTGGAAAAGATACACACTAGCCAGAATCTTGCAGATATGCTAACAAAAGTTGTAACCAGGGAAAAACTGAGAATCTGATCAGTTTCAATTGGTCTTCAAGTATGATGAAGAAGATGAGAAACAACTAGGTACAAAGTGGAGTCATTGTCTAGCAAATGAAGCAGTGTTGGAGTTGCTATAATCAGTCTCCAAGTGGGAGATTGTTGGTGTGGAGCCTGATCATCTTCTGTATTCAAAGGTTTCAGCTAGATGTATACCCCAGGATGATTGTACACCCCTCCACGCGGGGGGGTCTTGTCCCCCCTACAGGCGTCTGAGGAGGCTAATCCCCCCCCCCCCAACTGGGGGGTTCCGGGGCCAACAGTCCCCTGGCAAGGGTTCGAGGGCAGGGTCCCCAAAGCTAAAAATAGATGTAAATTGCCTTGTAAAAGTCTAGTAATTTCTAGTCAATCTGGGCTGTTCATTAGGTGAATGATCTGACAGTAGAAGTTATGTTTAATTTATGGTTTTTTTCCCTAGAAGAAAACCCCTCAGTATATATGAGGGAATTTTATTGCGTCTATATATATCTGTATTCAGAGTGAGGAAAAGGGAGGAGATGACAGCGAAGAGGGAGTTATAGTGGATCTATTGTAGGTTGTATCTCTTCAGTTTGCTGGATAATATAATAAAAGAAGGACTGGTTGTTTCTCCGTGGATGTAGCCCAAGCTGGGTGAACCACGTATATCTGTGTCTTTCTTGTTTTATGCGTTTTTGTGTTTATATTTCTGCAATATTTTATGTGTTCCATTGCTCTGTGATACATAATTTTCTAACACAAATAGCAATGGACATATCCTTTGCTAAGGAAATCCATGACTTCCTGGTAATATACCTAGATGATATCACAGTATTTTCTAAATAAGATCAAGAACACCAGGATCATCTTAGGCGGGTCTTCACTAAGTATAAGAAGTATGGAATTTCTCTGAATCCTAAAAAATCCTTATTTGGGTTGGAATAGGGAAAATTACTAGGCCACATAATCTCCAAAGATGGTATCCAGATTGACCCAACTAGAATTGAAGCCATTTTGCAAATACCACATCCTAGGAATATTAGAGAACTATAAGAATTTTTAGGTAAAATAAACTTTTTGATAAGATTTATCTCTAACTTAGCTGAACTAATTAGATTACTAAACAACATTTTAAAAAAATATTCAAGTATTAGATGGACTCTAGAGGCTAAAAGGTCATTTGAAGATATAAAGCTAGCCTTAACACAAACACCAGCCCTCATCAGTACAATGTTTGATAGGGATTTCATCATTTTTTCTTTCGCCTCAAAACATACAATTATTGCAGTCCCACTGCAAAAGAATGATTAGGGTTTTGAACAACCAATAGCCTTCTTTAGTAAAGCCCTGAGAGATGCACCTTTAAAGTATAATATAATGGAAAATCAAGCTTTTCCTCTAGTTAAAGCTATTAAAGACTTCAGAGTTTATATCTTGTACTCTCATATAGTAGCTTATGTTCCCAATGTTGTAGTCAAAGACATTCTAACATAGGATGGACTAGATGGAAAGAGAGGGAAGTGGGTAGCTACCGTATTAGAGTACGATTTATAAATTAAACCTACAAAATTAATCAAAGGCCAAGGTTTAGCCAAGCTCATGGCTGAATCAAACTGTCAGGCCCTAGACATAAATTTCATTGCAGAATTGGATAACGATCAACCAGGCCTTTATAGACTCACCATGGTATGCTGACATTATATACGTTCTACAAAATCTTCAAGCTCCCCCTAAGTTGTCTTGAACTAAAAGTAGGTTCTTAAAAATGAAGTATTTGAAGTTTTGCATAATTGTCAATGCTTTATTTTGGAAAAATCATGAAGGCATCCTTCTTAATTGTTTGTTAAAGGAATAATATGACAAAATATTACAAGAGTTTCATGCAAATGACTGTGGGGGACATCTTTACTAGAAGACCACAACTGATAAAATCTTGAGAGCTGGTTTTTACTAGCCCACTCTATTTTCTGATGTGAAAAAATTTGTAACCTCGTGCCACAAATGTTAGATTTTTTGAGGGAAAGGAAAGCTATTTCCATTACCTTTGAAACCTATATCTACTGAAACACCATTTTAATAGTGGGGTCTTGATTTCATTGGTGAAATTCATCCCCCTTCCTCTGCCCAACATAGATGGATCTTGACTGCCATAGATTATTTTACAAAATGGATAGAAGCCACACCATCAAGACAAGCTACTAATATTGTCATAATAAGTTTCCTTGAGGCCAACATTCTATCCAGATTTGGTTGCCCCACCAAGATCATCACAGACAATGCAACAACTTTTAAATCAAAGAGGATGATTGATTTCTGCAACAAATATCATATAACCCTAGTTCACTCCACTGCCTACTATCCCCAAGGAAATGGACTAGCAGAGTCTTCCAACAAAATCTTAGTGAATATCATCAAAAAATTGTTGGAAGATAATAAGAAAACCTGGAATAAGAAGTTAGTAAATGCCTTGTGGGCAGATAGACTGACCACTAATAAATCCATTGGTACCAAACCTAGCTAGTCTATGGACTGGAGGTTGTGTTCCCATCTTCCTTGGGAACACCGGTAATGAAATTGCTCCAAGAAGCACAAGTTGAGCCAAATGATATTCAAAGGAGGATCAACTAGAAAATTCACTTGCAGCAGACTAGGGAAGAAGTGCATATGAGATCCCAAATTGTGCAAGAAAGAATCAAGAAAGCTTTTGACAAAAGAACCAAGGTAGAATATTTCTATCTAGGAGATAAAGTTTTGAAATGGGACTCAAGAAGGGAGGAAAAAGGTAAATGTGGGAATTTTGACTTCCTATGGAAAGGCCCTTACATTATTTATGCTTTTAGAGGTAATAATGCTTATTTTCTCAAAGAATTGGATGGTGCAGAAGTAGGAGGAACAATTAATGGTCGAATGCTAAAGCACTACATAGATCCCAGTCAATGATTTCACTAATCACCTGTACATATTATATCCTTCAAAAATTTTAATGTTGATTGGATGGTAAATTTTGGAGTTGAAGCCTGAAGAGAATGCCCTAAGCTTCAAAAATTCATTGTCATAAATATCAATAAAGCAACAAAGTAAAAAAGGAAAGTTGTCGAATAAAATCATTGTAATTCAGAAGGTCATTGATCTACTAGTTCTTGACATTTCACCAGGAAATTTCATCACCAAGTGGAGCCACTATTATGTTCCTATACCAATAAGATTCATAGTTTTTGAATGGTTGAGGTCAAATCTATAATATGTACATACCTTTTCTTTCTGCAAATGTTTTCCATATTCAAAAAATCAAAAAAATTAAAAAATGTGAAGAGGGTATGTCCTAAAAGAAAAATCAAAGGACAAAAAGAGTAAAAAAGGTCAAAAAAGATGAAAATATGAACCCCAAAAACAAAAAGACCATGAAAGTGTGCACTTCCAAGTGGCACTACTATTTACTTTTCTGCATAATAATGATTGTGTGCAACTTGTTATTCATGCCACAATCCATGGTAATCAAACAGTTTAATCTTGGTTATTCCATGTTTTGAATTTCATGCTCAGAGATAGAGAATAAAATCTGACCAAACTATTTAATCTTGGCAGATTAGATAGGTAGAGTGAATAAAAGGAGCTCAATAGTTTAATTTGAGCCCTTGGTTGTAATAAGGATAGAGTTAGATAGATTCCTATTGTAAAATAAAAGAAAAATGTTTTGATAAGGGTTTTCTAGCTTAAGTGCACCCTAATAAAGAATAGAAAAAATGGTAGGATGAGTAGATGGGTAACTAGTTGCATGGTTGCAGAATTGTGATGATTGGTTAGATAAAGTCATATCATTTACTTTCATCATCAAGTTGCTAAAGTATGAATGATAATTGAGAATTTACACAAAGACAAGTGATTAATTTCCCTAATTATTTTACACTTAATTTTACTAATTTCCCATAAGTAAAGTCAAAAGTATCTAAAACCTTAAGTTAAAGGGGCTCGGAGTATTTCTCTGACTTCTGGAGGGACCGGACCCTCAGACCAATAACTTATAAGTCCTAAGTACTAAAATCCCCTCATGAAAATTCACCCCCCTTCAATTCATTCATTTTCCTCTAAAAGATCCCTTTTCCTAAAGTAAAACCACCATTTGACTTGGGAAAGTAATCACCCCCAAGCAAACTTCTTTTTCATAATACCCACAGATGTGCATTTAGCCTAAGCTACAAATGTTTCCATGTGTAAAGTAAATGAATTACAAAAACATATTATAATTAGCGCAAATCCATTTTTCCATTTTCATTCATATTAACTCCTAATTTAATTATATGTATTAAATCCCAAAAACACTCCTTTCCCATATATTTTATTAAAAAACCCATATGTTAATATCCCGCCTCGAGGGTTTGAAACATAAAATTTATTAGTGAATAGTTTAATGGGCTAATTAAGTCGATCAACAACTAATTAATAACCATGACCCACCGCCGAAAAAAGAGGTTAATTAATCAATCAGTGACTAATTAATAATCTGTCCCCACCAATGAAATCATTCCTAACGTCATTAAACCTTCATAATCCATAATTAATTAATTCCTCCACGCATTAAAAACCTCATCGGGCCCCTCCATTAAACCTCATATCAAATCATCACCCTGATCACCGTGTGATCTAACCCCTTTTGATCCAATGGTCAACACTCATATCGGGTGGCCTCCAAAAGTCGACCTTTACCCACCTAATATGGGTGGTTTTACTACTCACCCCGCTGCTATGTGGTGCCCAATGAATGGCAACAGGTAGCCTCCCCCAAAAACCACTTTATCCCAAAAAGCGGTGGGATACAATCCTACTTACCGCCTCTTGCTAAACAACAAAACGTCACATCCCCCACTTAGCGCCAAGTGTCATTTTTCCATTGTACCCGCAAAAATCATTGAGTTTACGAATAAAACTAAAAAAACTCATTGTTTTTTGTTTTATCTGAAAAAGACTGCTCAGACCTCTATGCAAGCACCAGAATACGTGCAACCGTCAACCTACATCCAACTGCAAACTTACTGAAGCTGCTGAAACTCCAAACCACCTTTCAGTCACGTGTGCTTCTTGTAAACTGTGCACATTCACCATTTCTCTGTTCAAAAGCCGAAACTAGGTATTTACCCAAATTCGTTGAGAAACCCTATTTTATTCCCAAACATGAACTCAATTGCTTCAAATTACTAAGTAATTCAGTAAGAAAATTGCCCAGTGACCCCAAATACTTTGAATTAGACTAGTTTTCCCCAATTTCACTGAAAACCCTTCACCCCCATCCTTGAATCCACAAGAACCAAGGATGTTTGCCCCAATTGCACTGAATGTCCTCCCCATTTCTACTCCTCATAGAGATTTAGACCATCTCTCACTAACCGATATAGATTTTTAGATTAAAGATACCTCTATCCAAGAATCCCCTTTGAAACTATACTGCAGGTACAGAGAGTAGTACCTGCAGCACGCAGACTACATAGGACTTTGGGAATTAGGTTTACCCAAATACCAGTTTCCTAGAATTCATATATTCCCAGAGATTATCCACTACTACCACATGAACTATAGCCCTAATCAGAGAGTAGTAATCACCCCAAACTAGTTTTTATTGTTTACCATCATTGTTGAGTCCATAAATCAAATGCTACAATTACAACCAAGCCAAAACCTAACCCCTCTTTCTGTTGGAGATTTACTTAATAGATTCCCTACACCCACCTCAATCAAACTTACTAGGTTTTTCCAGACCTTCTTTAGGGAAGAAAAATGCATTCCAAAGGATCCTCTGCCTTACATGTGGACTATATTCTCTGATCTTGGTCGAGACATCATAGAAATTATATCCAGTGTGTTAGGCCAAACCACAAGTGAATTTGTTGATGAAATTATTGTAGCCTCTATGTCCATCTACTCTGCTAGGTAGCCCCCAACCATCATGTTTGACTTTTCTAAGTTCATTGCTGGTAAGATGCATAATTCATGGGGATGGATAATGAAAGAGTGTTCAAATATTCCTCAGTTTTATATCATCATTTCCTGTATTATCAAGCTAACAAATTCCCAATCACACTCCAAAAGCTTGATACCAGAGGCAACCCTAGATTAGTAGTCTTCTAGACTTCATTGATCCACCTATGTGACTCTCAATATTCTTATACTAATTTCATAGATCTCTTTTTGCACCCAGTGGAAACTATGTTACTAGGAAGCCCTCCCCCTAGAATTAGTGCAGACATCAGGAGGGTCCTATAGTTGTCCAAACAATATAGAGTGGGGGATTGGTAATTGTACCAAAACCACACTTAAATCAGCTGGATCCCTACAAACTTCCCAAATACCTCCCGATGAGATTGTTTGCTCTAGAGTACTACAGGAAAATTATCAATTCATATGAGGTTCATTTTGCGAAGCCCAAGAAGAAAGCTTAACTTAGGATAAAGGATCAGCTTGGCCCCTTCATATGTAAGAGTAGGGAAGTAGGGAAGGTAGCAGAGGAATCCTCCAAAGACTGGGATTGAAACAAATTTTTATCTGGAGATATGACCCTTTAGAATTCATTTGCAACATGAGACTATTATAGACATATTTAGGCACTTCAATCCCAATCCTATATGTCAATAAACTAGGGTTTTTCAACCCCTAAAAGTGTTGTTTCATACCCTAAAAGAACATGGTCATCTAATTACATCATTCCCAAAACTTCCACCTAAGAAACCATCTAGAGTTGGCCTAAGATGGACCATACTAACTGCTCCACTGTCAGGGTATGGTGCATACTAACTTCTACACTAGCCAAGTGTGATGCATACTGATTAGGCCCTCTATACGGTACGATGGGTGAGGATGGACAAATGTCTGAGACAGTTTTTTAAGTGGATGCTCATGGGATCTTCCAGAAACTTCTCCTATGACACTTGCCTCTCTGAATTTTCCCAGGGATGAGTAAGAGGTCCAAGAAATCTCCAAGTGGAACCAAATGCAACAAGTGGAATGACACTAATCAAAACCCCAAAGATGACTCACACACTTGCACACATCTATAAATGGATCCCTCATCTAAGAGATCTAGAGGCGAGAATATGGTGACTTGCAAGGAAGTGTTGATAGTTTGAGAAAGAGCATTGTATTGTTGGTGTGATCTTGCTTTTTATGAGGTGAAGAGGGATTGATGTTGGGAGGATGATGCTAGATCAGACAACTGGGTTGTAATTCTCCATTCTATTTAATAAAATTCTTCAAGTTTTCTTCCATATAATTGTGCACGTTTTCTTCCATATAATTGTGCACTTGTGAATGTTATTATTTGCGAAATCCATTATATGTTAATTATATTTTTGATTCCGTAATGATTATGATATAATAGATCAAGATGCTTTGACAGTTCTTTGTTATTGTGTTTCTACAGGTACTCTCCAAGCGGGATAATTATTGAGAGGAGTTGCAAGCTCTATCAAGGGGGAGAGAGATCAAGCAAGGAGTTAAGCGAAAGATCGAGGTTGGTTCCTTTGTCTTTCTCTTATCTATTATACATAGAAGAAATCGTGAATTTCTCTAAACTGTTGTTTCTAGAGTAGCTACCAAACCTAGAGGGCTAGTTGATCGAAAAGGCAGTACTTTTCCCAGAAAAAAATGGTGACTCTGCTAGGGAACGAATAGATGTTTGTTTGTTGTTGTTGTTTATTTTATAAACTATAGACAAAGCCTGAAGTCAGCCAGGTAGCCTTCGAACTGCTCTTGCTCTACAATTGCATAGTAGATGAATGTTGCTTCAATCAATCCCTGGTTTAGTTTACGAATTAAAAATTTGAATTACAAGCATTCTAGAACCCATTTTGGTAGCTCAGTAACCTCTCAAGTCATTCCTTTGTACTTTGCTCTTTACTGTCGATCATAGCTCAACTTAACTCACTGAAATCAGCGGTAAATTTGAGCCAAAATCCACTTCAGTTGCGCTCCCTGGCCCATCGCACTGTCTGTCACTATAAACCAATATGAATCACACTTCACGAGTGTAGTAGATGCGATGCATCCCTGTTTTTGTGAAGCCCAGGTGTGATGACTGACTGGACCTATTTCCATTCTAGAAATTTGGTGTTTTTGTCCTTGTTTTCAATTTTGTTTAGTTGTTTTGTTGCTTATGAACAGTACCTCATTACTGAAGCCTACTTGCATCACATAGATTAGCCTCCATTGATTAGGATTAGTAAATGTTTTTATGTATTTTTCCATCATTTACAATCCTTTGTCGAAAAGTTTATTAAATCAAATTGTTGCTTTGATACGAAAAGTATTGTAACTGTCGTTTTGTATCAAAAAAGAGAAGTGTCGTGGATTCTTCCTTCCCTGGATAGTCAATTGAATTTTTTTTCATGTATTTGGTTTGATTTGTTTTTATTTGAAGTGTTGAAAGAATTTTTTCATTCAAAATTGAAAAGTGTCATTTAGTCTTCCTATCTATTTTGAAAAATAAATTGTTGAAATGTCGCTTTGAGTAAAATATTTCAGATCTTTGCTACATTTGTTTTTCCTTTTTGGCATTTTTCACATTAAGGAGAATGGAAAACAAATACATGAATTTGCATTTGCATTTAGTTTGCATGCGAAAAAATATTTAGGAAAGTGCATTAGTGTGTGCTCTTTGCTCTTGTTTGAAATAAATTGTAATCTTCTTTCCCTAGTAGCTAGGATTTTCATTGATCAAAATAAACAACGATTGTTTATCATCGTAGATTGAAATTTTAGGAATTTCATATCAACATCACGTGGTGAACCATTGAAAGGCAAACTTTTAAATAAGATCAACTCTAAAATAAATCTCAATGAACCTAACAATGCTTTGGAACCTAACGCAACACATCTAGAAGTCTAGGCTAGAAACGTGTTTTGGCGTCATAAAAACTAGTAACTATCGTTTTCATCGAAGGTTGGGTGATTCCTCCTCCTTGATATGACAAGTGCTAGCACGGACTTATGCTCCCTGTACCATCAAGTATATATTGGGAGATCATAATAGGCTTATATCCTTTATCCATAGGAAGTCATGTCTACTGCTCTATTGATCGCAATGCACTGAACACAACATTCGGGAAGATTGAATGCCATACATAAGTCCTTGGTAATTTTTCTTTAATTTAACACCAAGGTGTATATTGTAGTTTTTCGATTGGTTTGGTAATCCCTCTGTCTAGATTTTCCAGAGTAGTCACTTTCATTCCTTTTTTACTCTTTAAAAGAAAAGGTCCATCTGAGCACTTGTCACTTCAATCTCATTAAAAATCAAAGGGGACTAGAGTCATCTTTAGCTTTTTTTCGACTCTTAAAAATTGAAAAAGAAAAGTTGTGACAAAGTGTCATTTAAATTAATGTAAATCGGAATAACATCCCTGTTCCTTAGTCAATCTTAGGTTCAGATATATGGAGACAAATTTGGGATCCACCAATCAAGGAATCCCTTTTGAGGGGAATCCTAGTCCCTTTTCCTGTTGGGGAAATATTGGTACTCTGTATATAGCCACATTGTCCATCTCGGGAATTACAATTGGCCTACCAGTATGGCTATTCTCAACCTCTTTGGTCCAAAATACGTGATTCCTCTGCAATCGAATCAGCATCCAGTTGATACTAGAATTGACCCTTCGCCTTCTTCTACGTTTGTTTCTCCCTCCACTTCTTCCTCTTCGCTTGGTGAAAGTAGTGATGCTAGTAACAAGGTGGCCAAGAAGAAGAAGAAAGGGAAGTAGAAGAAGAAGAAGCCAATTCACTAAGGTGGCAACCATGCATCATCTAGTGAAAATCTGCACACTAGACTTTCCAAAGCCAAATTTCCATGTGTAGTTTGTGTGGGTGACCATTTTTCTCGAGATTTCCCTTGCTTTCCTCGGATCTTGAGAGAATGGTCTCCGCGTTCACAACATCCTATGTCATCAATTACTGAAGATCATGTTGATAACACACCTTCAACTAGTGATGATAAAGTTCATGGACAAATGAGAAAGGCTAGATTTCCATGTAAGTTATGTGAAGGGAACCATCACCTTCACCTTTGTCCCTTTTTGGATAAAACCAAAAGAGTATTGGATAACCGTCCTACTTCACCGCAGTGACTTCCAACTGGCTACAAGAAACCCTTCCCTAGTCCTTTACTAGTTGAAAAATAGACTGACTTAAATCAACCGTTGGTCGAAACACCTCTCACTGAGAGTGAATCTTCTGAGTCTATACCCGACCAGAGTCGATAAGTTGAGGTGATAGTTGACCTGATTTAAATTTCAGAAGATCAAACCCTTCCAGAGGAGAGTAAGAAGGATATCATTCAAATTCTTTTTGTCAATTCAGAGTCTCATGAACTTGGGGGAAATTCACCCGTTCCTTCACAACAGGAGGAAAATCCCCCAGTTCTCGTAAATCAAGGGTTTATTTCTCCTGTTTATTTGGTACCCCCTCCAAGTATTCTAGTCACTTCCTTTGATTGGAATCGACTAGCAAGATCCCGCCTTCCATCTTATGTACCTTTCTGGATCATAGTATAATTTTACAAAATGATCGTGTCTGGAACTATCATAGATGAAGGTGCATCAGTGAGTATCCTTTCCTCAACTGCTTGGAAAGCGCTTGGTTCACCATCGTTTACGCCTATTACGCAAACTCTGTTAGGCTTTAATAAAGGAAGTAGTCGACCGTTAGGGATCCTTGCTCAATTACTGATAACTTTGGGAAGGAAAACCGTTCACCTAAGCGTGATGGTAGTCCCAGGACCATTAGATTACAATCTACTCCTTGCATGTGACTATGTTTATAATATGGAAGCTATTGTTTCAACACTCTTCCGAGTGATGTGTTTCCCACATGAAGGTGAAATTGTCACTTTTGACCAGCTTCCATTTCCCAATTCAAGCACAACGCCAAGTCAAACATCATCCCTAAATGGTCCTTTTTCATCGCAAGTGTCTCTCCAACCTTCATTCCATCCACCTAATTGCAATGAGTAGTCTAGTGAATGTACGAAGCTTAGGGGACATGCACCTTTGTCAATTCTGCAGACGAACCCAGCTGAAAAGATAAGTTTCCCTGTAGGTTATGTGGTTGGCCTCACACACCATTCACCTTTTTCTACTCTGCAAATGAAGCCAAGGAAGTGTTTTGTCTATTCTGTGGACGAAACCATCCCGCCTAACATGGTTTCCCTGTAGGTTATGTGATTGGTCTCACACACCATTCACCTTTGTCTATTCTGCAGACGAAGCCAAGGAAGTGTTTTGTCTATTCTATGGACGAAACCATACTACCTAATGATAGAGGTTTCCATATGGCTACTGGAGACTCTCCTTTTCACCATGTTAGGGGCATGCAAATTTTTTTTTCTTTTTTAGCTCTTTAGCTTTTTAGCTTTTCTAGCTTTTTAGTTTTGTCTTTTCTAGCTTTTTTTAGTTTTGTCATTTCTAGCTTGCATAAAAAGAAAAAAATAAACACCAAGCATAGTTCCCCCATGGTTCAAGATCGTTAAAAAATGAACCCACATGGAGTAACTAACCTTTTTATTGTCATGCTATCAGCCTTTTGAGCCTTGGTTGTGTACCTCTCATCACCTCCATTCTTTTGGCCGATCATACGCTTCCACTTGGTTGTTTACCCTTTTTGAGGAACATCTGCGATGAGTGGTCCTATTAGCCAACCTCTTCTTAGAAATGACCATGTTTTGAGAATTTCCAAGCTTACCCGGAACCAGTTGCTACCCTAGACACAACTCATTCCTCAAAGACAAGTCTCCTTTAAACTCTTTTCAGACTCGTTAAATATGAAAAGATTGTCGATCAATTGGCCTTTCCAGCTCATTAAATTGATTGGAAGTGCCATCCCTCCTGTACATTTTAATATTTTTTGGACCCAAGGGATGATCTCATGAAAACGTTCGAGTGCTTGTCTTTATCAGCTCGTTAAAGTGATCGGAAAAGTCATCTCTTTTGTATTATTTTATCCTTTTTCGAACTTAAGAGATTATGCGATGAAAAAGAACTGTTAGAGTTTCCTTTTCGTCCCTTTTCAAACTATCTAAACATGAAAAGGATCGAGTTATCCTTGTCATTAAACTCGTTAAAACAATAGCAACAAACTTGTCCACCTAGACAGGAATGAGTTTCACTGTCGCTAGACTCGTTAAAACATAGCGACAGGTTTGCCCGAAGGGCAAATTATAGAATAAGCATATATTATCCTCCTGAAGATTGACAAATATAAAGAGGTACTAGTTAGCAATGATTGGGGAAAAAGAGAAGAAAACTTGAAAAATTTATGGTAGTAGGTCGCTCTTGAACATGACACTTTCAGTCCATCACCATTACTGAGTCAGGTTGGGTTATTCCGTTCACTAGTGATATCACCATTGGTTTTTCACACTATCCATCTTTTGGGGTTAATGCTACCAATCCATCTCAGTGTCACTGACATGTTCAAGAGAAGTCATTCAGTTGAGAAACCACAAACCCAGTTAATGCCTCATCCACTACAATACCTTCAACCTTCATTTTTCATGACCGCCATTCCTGAACCTTGTGTCGTCAGATCATTTTCACCTCCAGAAATCATTTGCTTCATTTCATGTCGTAGATGTGGGATACATTAAGGCCCCGCTATGATGGGTCACTTCTTGTCAACATCAGCTCATTATCCAAGAAGTTGACTTAGAAACACCCCTTTCAGTGCTTTGAAGCTTGCATACCTCAATGGCAAGTTTCTCACTTCCGGTGACAGGTTGACATTAATGGCCCTCGACCAAAAGATTTTGTGTGGTGTTCAACATCAGATCATATATTCACACCATGTGAATTGTAATGTAGTACCTTTAGGGTCATTATCATTATCGGTGATTCCTCTCGCACCTATTAACAACTCGCATTATGGGTTGGTAATCAAGCAATGTCTTTCTGTGTTAAACTTCATAACATCTATTCATATGGATTTACTTGTACATCGGGCGAAGATTGAACGAGTTTGAAGACCCTAGATATAGTTTCATCCATCCGGGCTACGATATGTTCAGGGATATAAAGACATCAAATTTACACAGAAGCTGCACAGGTGGTCATCTAAGCCAAGGATGATGACTCTACATCTGAGGAATCACCAATCTGCAACTGCAAACGACTATCTGTTAATTGTATATCAAAATGAATTTATAAAGATAAGCATGGTAATGCCCACCTCAGTTAGATCATGAAAATTATATTTTGATGATGTATTTTATTGTATCTTATACAAGTCACCTTCCAATTTGAAACCTCGGATACTCATGATAAAGCATTTCACCTGACATCAAGATTTACGACTTCATGCTTTAGGGGGAAACTGTTACTGACATATTTGGGCACTTCAACCCCAATATTTTATGTTGATAAACTAGAGCTTTTAAACCCCTAAAAGTTTTGTTTCATACCTTAAAAGAACATGGTCATATGATTACATCATTCCCCAAAAGTTCCACCTAAGAAACCATCCAGAGTTGGCCTAAACTGGACCATACTAACTGCTCCACTATCAAGGTGCAATGCATACTGACTTCTACACTAGCCAGTTGTGATGTATACTGATTAGGGCTTCTATAGGGTGCAATGGGTGAGGATGGACAAATGTCCAAGATAGTTTTCTAAGTGGATGCTCATGGGATCTTCTAGAAACTTCTCCTATGACACTTGCCTCTATGAATTCGCTCAGGGATGAGTAAGAGATCCAAGAAATCTCCAAGTGGAACCAAATGCAACAAGTGGAATGACACTAATCAAAACCTAGAGATTAATCACACCCTTGAACACATCTATAAATGGATCCCTCATCTAAGAGATCTAAAGGCTGGAATATGGTGAATTGCAAGGAAGTGCTGATAGTTTGAGAAAAAGCATTGTATTGTTGGTTTGATCTTGTTTTTTATGAGGTGAAGAGGGATTGATGCTAGGAGGATGATGTTGGGTTGTGTTATATTCTTTCCATGACTAACCTACGTAGTGAACCGGGGGTTCGCCCCCCTTCGTTGTGTCAATTGCGCAGCGGGGGGTGTAGGTTTTAACCTCGTACAGAAATTACCTGCATACGAATTATAAATCACAGGAAAAATAAAAATGTGAGAGCATAACACATATACACAGAGATTACCCACTGGATCTCAAAACCGAGACTACCAGCTTGATTTTTCATTATATTCCTTTCAATCTTACAATACATATTTATACATGCCGAAGCATCCAATACCATGGACCGAAAACCATCACGTCGAAAACTGTGGACCAAAAAACCATAGGTAGGTTCGCCCAACCTAATATAGGGTCGAAAAAAAAATTTCTTGGGGC
>APFE030543739.1:0-10575 GCA_000404065.3 Pinus taeda
TGAATCCAGAGATATGCCTTGATTGAAGCAATGAATGAAAAAATTAAACGTATTAAAAATGGTATGATAGAATAAAACTATTGACGAGGAAGCAGAGCCATCAAGGGTAAAATTCTTGGGGAGAAAATAGAGACTTAATACGGTGGCTCAGGACCACGGCACAAGGTATAACAAATTATTGAGAAAGAAACAGAGCGAGCCTTAAATCCATGACTGATGTGGGCACAAGGCACAAGGGTATAACAAATTATTGAGAAAGAAACAGAGCGAGCCTTAAATCCATGACTGATGTGGGCACAAGGCACAAGGGTATAACAAATTATTGAGAAAGAAACAGAGCGAGCCTTAAATCCATGACTGATGTGGGCACAAGGCACAAGGGTATAACAAATTATTGAGAAAGAAACAGAGCGAGCCTTAAATCCATGACTCATGTGGGCACAATAACAGAAAACAGAACCTTAAATCCATGCATGGCTGATGCACACGGCCCAATACACAAAATGTTAAAGCCTAACCAATACACAACACAATATACAATATGAGTTATACCCAAAAGGAAAACAACCCACTGGTTTATCGAACAAAGAACACAATACACAGAAACCAACCCACTGGTTTATCGAACAAAGAACACAATACAAAGAAACCTAGTTATGTCCACAAAAAGCATGGATAAACTAATAAAGAAGAGTTATGTCCAAAAAAAGCATGGATAAACTAATAAAGAAGAGGTTATACGAGATAGAACCCCAAAGTAAAATAAGCTAATACGCAGTAGATTAAACCCAAATACACAACTATGGGTAGTGATTCTTGAATTTGCACGGAATAGGATAAATTGATGAACCTAGAGTCAAATATCTGTTGGAAGAATTAATGCAGCTCTATGGAATCCTTAATTTCCACTTTAGGGATCTCAGTTACTGATTTGTAACTTTTACCAACACCTACAGGTTTTGGTGTAACTGCAAACCTCTACATGGTATGAGATCTTGGATAGAGGTTAGATTCCCGAGTTGCTTTTGAGGGGAGGTGTTGGAAGAATCGCCGCACCTCGTGGAATCCATAATGTCCATCCTGAGATCTTAGTTACTGATTTGTTTGTAACCTTTACCAACACCTCTCGGTTTTAATTTTCACCCTAGAATCTTAATTTGTAACGTTTACAGACACCTGTGAATTTTGGTGTAACCGCAAACCTCCACAAAACCGATTAAAAGTATGGAGGAAAAATTAAATGTAATAATAAATGGATTGAATAAAAAATTAAATAAAACAAAGCCTTAAATTCAATAGAAATTTTTGAAAGAAAGAGAGCCTTAAACTAATCAAAGGAAACATATAGATACAAGGCTAAGGGCCATCTCTACATACCTCGAATTGGGATTCGATTTCATTTCTTCAGCCAAGTAATTGGAATTAGTGAGATAGGCTTTGAACAGCAGCAACGTCAACCACCTATTTCTTTCTTACCACCCTACCATGCCATTTGCTTAGCATCATAAGCATGAGCATCAGCCTCTGCCTCCTCTATCCCACACAACCGTGATTGTCTCAAACACGAGGTCGACCTACACCTAGACACGGACAGACCCGAAGTCAAACCACACAGACAACCAAACACACACAAGCATAGCTAGACGTGATAGGGACAGAGGAGGAGGAAGCTGGTCGAAAAATGAAAAGACAATATATTATATGTAGGGATTCCCCAGTGCCCTTCAAACGCTACAAGAGTTTTACCGCGTCTAAGATTAGTTTTATAAAGTCCCTACTCTCTCCTCAAGTTGAGAGTTAATGCTTTTTGTTGCAGCTTGCTTTTGTTTTTTCGGTGGTTCTTTCTTTCCATTAATGATTTTCGTTTTTTTCCCTTCCCTTCCAAATGCACATCTGGCCAATAAGGTTTCAATTCATGGTTTTACCGTTTTTTACTTATTCCATTTGGTTAGTCACATTATTATAGTAAATAATTCATGGTTTTACGGTATTTTACTCATTCACATTATTACGGATTGTGGATTCAATTCTCATTTTAATATCTTATTTATTTTTAGGAGGTTGGAAACAAGGCGTTCAAAGGCGGTATTACTCGAGCCTTTGCGCGACATACTTATGTTACTTATTTTTAATTTTATATAATAGTTATATGAAATTTATTGGTATTAATAAAAAAAATTTAATTGCAAAGCATCTTGACAAATATGTAAAAAAAGTTAAAAAGTTTTTAAAAAGGTAATGTATTTTTACAATGAAGGGGAATTAGTGTATAAATGATAAAAGTGCAATTGAAAATGTATGTGCTTAGGTATTAACAAATCTTTACAATGAAGGTCAAGGTCTTCCATTTTGACAGGAATTAGGCTTCTAAAAATGGAAACGGTTTTTTACAGTAAATGGAAAGGTCTTCGATCTTGATAGGAATTAGTGTAGCCATATAAATGATAAAAATTCAAGTCAAAATGTGGGCACCAACTAAAAATGTGGGCACCCACGTATTAACAAATCTTTACAATGAAGGGCAAGGTCTTCTAACTTCACACGAATTAGTGTAAACTTATAAACGACAAAAGTGCAAGTGAAAATTTGTGTGCCCACGTATTAACAAATCTTTACAATGAAAGGCAAGATGGGCAAGGTATTCGATCTTTATAGGAATTAGTGTAGCCATATAAATGAAATGGCTAGTAAATAAAAAATCATGAAGCTCTCAAAACTCATAATTAAATCTAATTGGTTCTCTATTTGAGAGGTGGAATGTAGATATCGAAAATCTACCTTGGATGAACATTACTTTTGAAGTTGATAGCTCAAAGATTTTCAATAATGCCAAGGCTAAAATTCAAGACAAGGAATTCCTCCAAATCATCAAAGGTTGATGTTTGCTAGGCACGAGCATGAAGATGAAAGAAATGTACTAGTTGATTATAATATTCAGAATAACTGACGTGTTTGTGTCCATACATCTCCCAAGTAATATATAGGTCTTTGTCATGATGTTGACTAGCTCTGGTGTGAATACTAAAATTCAAGATAAGGAAGGAATTCCTCTAGATTAGCAAAGGTTGATCTTTGTTGGGATAAGAAACCTTGAGATACGAGTTTTGCAGGTTTATCCTGAAGGAATTGACTCACCCCTCAGTTCTTTTTCCATGTAGTAGTATGCAATTTTTTTTCAATCACTTGAACTTCAGAGTTAGAAATAATTGACAATGATAAGGAACACATTTTAGTTAAGGATGGAATTGCTCCATAACCATACAAGTTGATCTTTCTTGGTAAGTAAGGGAAACTCCTATAAGTAAGGGAAATATTATTGGCCTTAACAATGGTGTAAAAACCACATTTAATGAGGTTAGCACGATTGTCACAAATAGTAGAAGCAAAGATGTTCCAGAGAAGAATAATCATCATTTGATCTTTTTTGATAAGTATGGGCAACTACTATAAGGGCGGGCAAGATTATTGGCCTTAACAATGGTGTAAAAACTACATTTAATGAGGTTGGCACCATTGTCAAAAATAGTCGAATGAAAGATGATCTAGAGAAGGATACTCATCTTAATAATTCATGTGATATAAAAGTTGGTTCCTATTATTTCCATTTTTATTTTATACTTATTTTAAAAGGCCAATAGGTATAACTGCCACTATTCAATTTGGTTTATTTACCCTTTTCCTTGTTCACTTAAAATATTTCCTCACGTGACTGAGTTATTGTGCCTTTCTTGTATCTCCAATATATACTCATCATATGAAGTTGTCTAGTTGTTGTAATTATTTGGAGGCTTTTTTTCCTTATGTGTCTTCCATAAAAATTTTCTATCTATTATTGGAATAGTATTGTTGTCTATTTTACTTATACAGGAGACAAAATTCCTAAGTTCTTTTATAAATGTAATTGAATATTGTTTATGAACCCTAATTTAGCTTTCCTAAGTTCTTTTATAAATGTAATTGAATATTGTTTATGAACCCTAATGTAGCTTTTGTGGAGGCACTTGAGTGGTCCAAATTTTTTTTAACCAATTTTTTTCAACTGGAAGTCTATATATTTTCTGTGAATTATTGTGAATTATTATTTAGTATATACATTTCTCAACTATCACTACTCTTCAATTTTTTTAGTTAGCCCAATGATAAACATTTTATTTTGCTTTCTCTCCTAACAAGATGTGCACACTCAAGAAGACTTGAACAGATTTTTAATAGCCAAGATTTTAGTTCTTTCTCTCTTTTGCATAGCTACTATTCTCAATGTTCCAATTTCATATGCCTTCTTGAAACTTGTGATTTTTTCTCCTGCAAAAATTTTGTTTTGATCTCAGGTATGTGCTTAATAGTTTTCAAAGAGTATGTATTTCAACTTCAACATTACAAGTCCTTAAACTACAATCATATTGATTTAGCTTGATTGCATTTTCCTATTTAACATTCATGAAAACTACTATGATACATCTCTAGGAGTTGATGTTATTGGGAGATTGTTTGTTTCAGTATATATTGTGGATATGATATGATTTTCGTAATGGCAAGTCTTATGTATGCATGAAAATGTTGGATGGTGTTGAAAATTTCTTGTTTGATAGTATTCTCCCCATTTTTAGGGGATTCATTTATTCAAAATGCTAGTTGAGTGTGCCATTTTGAATGAAAATGAACAACTAAGCTACATTATTAGCCCCTGGCAACATCTTTCAGTAATTAATGATTTCCCTTATAAAAAAAAATGGTAACAAATAGTGTTGCATGCAATTCTATTAGTTTGATACTATACAAGATTGAGGCATGACAAATGACAAATAATTTCAAACCTTTTACTATGTAGATAGAGTATAATGTCCAGTAATTTCACACAAGTTCCTAGATAATGTTACAAAATGGTTCAACTTTTATCTTTGATGGTTGATTACTTGTAACGAAAATTTCTATTCCATGAATACATATTTCCCTTCCATGCCAACTTGGAATGATTCTTGTGGAATTGTATTATGTTGTCATGTTCAATAATTAATGTGTTGCATTGAAGCATAATTCCATGAATACATATTTCCCTTCCATGCCAACTTGAAATCATTCTTGTGGAATTGTATTATGTTGTCATGTTCAATAATTAATGTGTTGCATTGAAGCATAATGATAAAATGTTATCTCATTTGTGAAAACAAGACTTTCATAATTGGTATATCCTTTGTGTTTTATTTCTTCAATCATTTCACCATCCAATTTGGGAGCGAGTTGAAGAGAATCTATTCGAATTTGTCACTACTACTTTTACTTACAAGGTATTTGTGTAGTCTTAACAATTAGTTCTTCCAATTCATCTTAGGTGCATCATTTCTTTTCTTCTCTTAGGTTCTTTTTAATTTTAGATTTGTTTTCCTTACAAGTTTATGCCCTTTCTTTAAAACATGATCAAAATATTTTTTCTCTTAAAATGAAAGAAACGATTACATTTTAAACCCTTTAGTTATGATCGATGAGAAATTCAAAACAAGAAACAAGTAATAAAAAAATCCACCTTAGTATGTCTTACCCAATGGTACTTATTTTAATTTATAGTTGTTTGAAATAGTGCAAAGAGTCTATTTTTTGGCAAAATATTCTGAAATTAGTTTCACCAAAATTTTGCGATACATGAAATGGTTACAGATTTAGCACTTTGGCTATGCATGATGGAAAAGTCAAACCTAAGAAAAACGAATATCTTAGTATACCTTAATCCATGATACCAATTTTAATTTTCACTGTGTTTGAAGTAGCTTCGAGGAGAAGGAGTTTTTAGTAAAATATCAGTGAATTAGTTTCCACGCACTTCATATCTTTTGGAATTTTGTAGATTGTCACACTTTTTTTTTAATTTACCTTCAAACATGGCATTGGAACCAAAGTTTATTTGTAGTTATATGGATAGAGAGAAAATTTATCTCTTACTTCTTGGATTTCTTTATTGAAAATATTGTTTGATTTTCATATACCATTTTTTTGGTTTTTTGTTTAGCATGACTAAGTAGAGTGAAAAATGAGATAATATTGATGGATAGCCTATGCGCTCTTCGTAGAATAATTTTTTTTTCCAATGTAAATAAGATCGATAATTTTCCACGTACTAGAGAAATTGTTTGGGGTAATATTTAGAGTGGGTTAATATTCCATGGTTTTTCAAAATAAAAAATAAAAAGAGTTGTCAATTTTTACATTTTTTTAATTTATTGGCTCAATGTTTATGCTTTAAAATTATTTTAACTTAAAATTCATTAGAACTCTCCATGTTTTTCAGAAAATATCATTAAACATTTTACATTATGCATATTGGGGAGTATTAATGTTAGATAAGGTTTACAAGATTTAAAACAAACTTCCATCCTTTAAGTTTTGCTACTAGATAGAAACCTTCTAGAAGAATGAAAAAAATGGTGCAGTTGTGGAAAATATATAAAAGAATTAAGTGAGTAAAAGAGAAGAATAACATGAGACATTGTTGAATAAAACTGACATATGGGGAATAACTAACAAGGAATAAAGTTGTGGGTCATTTAATGTTTTCATGTTATGAGCCTTTGTGACATAGTACTGATGAAATCTTTAATGCCAAGGGTGTGTACATTTCATGATATTTTTTCTATGAAATGATGTAAGACAATTTAGGATGCATAAATGTAATTATATTACAATTTAGTGAAAGAAACAACGGATTCTTATTTTATTTCATTAATGTTTTTTTATGCATGTCCAAGTTTATTTCACCTTCATGGCTTCTTTTGATCACAAGGATAACTAAGGAATTTGTCATTGTACATATATAATAAAAATATGAATATTTTTAGTAGAAGGGTCGCAACAGGAGGTGATCTAGGTGTTACCTATACTAAACAATGTGTTTTGTTGAACAATTATTTCGTTCTTAATGAAAAGTATTGCCTTTCTCCTTGAGTGTATATCCATTTTATTAGATTTGCATATATTTTAATGTTTTTCCTAAAATATATTTATTAATTTGTCAATAACCACCTAGGGAAGACATATAAATCAAATTGATCCAATTGAAAATAAAATTCAATTGATGATAACCATCAAAATGGGTAACCCATTATTCCTGTCACATTTCATAGATTAAAAAAACACTAGAAATTAACTAAATTATAACTTTATTACAAATTATATTATGGTTATTTATAAATTTAAAGAAATTGAATGCATATTTTAAACACAACAAAAAATGTTAGTTAGCTATGAAATATGTAAATATTACTATGAATGTTCTAACATATTCCATGGTGTTTAAACATCTTCCATCAACCTAATAATTAACTTATAACTATGGTGATTAGCATAATTATAGGCATATATAATGTTTGATCCACTAACTTATGTACCAATTGTTGGGGTGCAAAAGGTGGATCATTAATTCTTATTGCAATGTTTATATTATGTTGTTCTATTTCCTAGTTAGAGCATTCCAACCAAATATCCATTTTGTGTTGATCTCTTTATAGCATAATATTGTTACTATCCAACTTAATATGTCATCAAACCTAGAATGCTTGGATGAAGCTTCATCACTATCAAACTGCTTGGATCGGGTTTTATCTTGACCATCATTTTCTTCTATAATTTTTATTGTAGTAGCATGGGGTGAATCACAAGTCAAGTCGATGTTTAATTTTTTCTTTCTTGTTGGGTTCAGTCAACTATCCTTGTTCCTATGCCTATGATGAGCTTCTTTCTATGTTGAGTTTGTCTAGAGTCAATTGTTTATTGTTCAATGAATAATATTTTCCATGTCCAAGAAACAACAAGACGTCACTCCCAATAGATTATTCTAGAAATTGTTCCAATTTTCTAGGATTCCTTTTTTCCTACCCTTATAGGGTATCCTCAATAAAATTTCATGTAATTGAGTGTAGATTATATTGTTGTTGTGGGTGTTCTAATTGAATACCTAGAAAGATTTGATTCTCATTTATTGTATATGTTTATGTCCCTATTGTTTTCCAAGTTTGTGAATCTTTTCTTGCAATATTCTTATGAGATTATGTCACAGGTACTAAGAGGTCAAATTCAAATGGTTGTGTATAATTATCTTTCCCTTTCTTCTTCTTGTTCAACATCTAGAAGGAGTAATCGTATATCCCCTTGTTCTTCTAGAGCTTGTGGTGGAATTGAGTATATTATGTTAGATTATTAACTCATCTCTCTCTCACACACACGCACACACACACACACACACACACACACACACACACATATATATATATTTGGTCAATTGTATGGTGATAGAAAATCTCTTGTTTTTATACATATAAAGAGTGAGCATACCTTTGTAGGGAGAATTGAATGTACGATGAGGGAGGAAACAATTTTTGTATTTGCTAAGGGAGGAAACATTTTTAAAGATTTTCGGATGACTAACTAATGAAGTTTGTTTCATGTCTAACCAAATTAGTAAAGCGGGGAAAGGAATGGACTTATTAAAATTTTCACATTTATACTAGTTCATATTTAGCATGTCATCAATGTGTTTTTCCTAGTTGTATATTTTTCCCGTCATGATCATTAGCCAATTTATTGTAAAATATTGAGTTTAATGTTAGAAACTCTCCCTATTCATGCAAAATGACTCTCTCATTAGGAAAAAATTAGAAATAAGAAAAACAAATTGAGATATCACAAAGTTAATTTAACAATACATATATTTAACACAATAATATAAACATGAATACATAGGAACCGATTAAAGAATATTTATTATTCGTATTACATTGAATAGTGAAAATCAGAAAAAACCATATAGAAATATACAAAATAGTATTTTAGAAATTTTATAATTTTGAAATACGTATAACTAAATATAAAAATAAAACATATATATACTTGATTAATATTAATTGATGGAAGGAATAATAGTTTAAATGAACTTCAGACACCAACATTAAGATCTTAACTGATCTACAAAATATACAAAATCATTGTATCATCTCCTCCAGATCATTATCATATGTTGACTCACCAAAAGTGCGTTTTGGGTCAATATCGATAATCAAAACCATTACCATATGTTGGCTCATGAAAAGTTATTTCTGGGTCAATATCGATAATTAAAATATCATCTCCAAAATACACAACATTTATTATATTCCTTTCTTATGGGATCGAATTTGGAGTTACACTTGATTCAACTTGATCACTATGTTATGCCACTTTAAGTACATAAAAGCTATAGTTTTAATGTTATAGTTAATGTGTTAGATATTAAATTGATGTGTGTTGTAAAATTTCAAGAATTATAATGTCATGATGGTGAATTGTACTAGGGGTCATAGTTTCTAGAATTCATTGTGTTTTAAAGATCATAGTGCACTATGTTTTATTTAATTTTAGAGTTAGCCCTTAAGAATTATCAAGTGTCATTGATTTTTAATAGTAATAATGTTTAGAGGTTGCATTATGGAAGAGTTTGTAATTATCTAAGAGTATCAGTGATAACGGTAAACTAGCCATTATGGGTAATATTAGTGTTTTGATATTCATAATGGATTTTTCTTAAGGGGCAGATATTGTATCAAATATTATAGTGGTTAGAGTGATTAAATGTTACATTAAATAAGGGGAACAATTTTGTGGGTGACTATATACTGCAATATATAGAAATATCTAATAGTAAATTCATTTAATTAGTGAATTTATAGACACATATATTAATATATATATATTTATAGATCAAAATATTATTGGTAAACCCAATGTGTGTTTCCTTATGATTTCCCTCATTGTTTTAATACAATAACTAATTGGTTGTACTTAAAAAAACCCTTAGTGATTTAGTAGTTAGGTTTTTGATACTCCTAAGCTTTTGCAAGGCCGTTAGAAAGATTGAAAAAAATAAGTTATCTCAAAATTTGAAATAAATATGTTATTTATATATTTATGATTCAAAATTTCCAACGTAAAAGTATTTAGAAAAATGTAAATTAATTATTTTTTAATTAATAATGAAGAGGATTATTAATCCATATAACTTTAGTGAAGATGATTATTAATCTGTGTTCAATCTATATTTTTGATGTTCGTGTGTTTGATCTATATCTTTGATGGTAGAGCCTTAGATTGAAGATCTCTAAAAGTCGTGTTCGATCGATGCGCAACCCACCTAGCACTTCATAACAATACTTCCCATCGCACTGGAGGTAAGTAGCCATTTTTGTCAATTTGAATTATCTTAACATTCTTGAGCCATGCCTTTTCTTTTTCGATATTTTTTTTAAACTCCAATTTATAATTTTTTCCTAAAACTATGGATATTCTTTATGGATAGTTTTGTTTGCACATTTGAAGCCATGCCTCTTTTCCGAGACTTGTTTTAAAATATGGTTTATAATTTTGTTTTGAGCCATGCCTTTTCTTTTTCGATATTTTTTTTAAACTCCAATTTATAATTTTTTCCTAAAACTATGGATATTCTTTATGGATAGTTTTGTTTGCACATTTGAAGCCATGCCTCTTTTCCGAGACTTGTTTTAAAATATGGTTTATAATTTTGTTTTACAACTATGGATAGAGTTTATGGATAATTTT
>APFE030543753.1:17377-52153 GCA_000404065.3 Pinus taeda
GTAAGCATATTTCAGTATTTTCCATTAATGAAATGAAGCATTATTTCCGCTGCATCTTTGTGTATATGGTTATCTCTGTATTTTATTGCGTTCCTGTTTAAGTTCGAATCAACCCTTGAGGGTAGTTAAAATTATATTGCTTGGAAGGATAGGATGGAGACAATGTTGGAAGACAACGGGCTTAAAGAACTCATAGACAAAGATATTCCTAAGCCTCCAACAACTGATGCTGAAGATCTGGGAGAGTGGATAAAATGTGTTGCAAAGACGAGAAGGATTATCCTAGAAGGAGTTAGAGATCATATTGTCTCGAATCTCCACAGTAAGAAGACTCCATATGCAATTTGGAAGGCCTTGATAGACCTGTTTCAAAACAATAGTGACCATAGGATGCTAGCATTGAAGGAAAAGCTCAGGAAAATCAAGATGGAGAAGGGCGACATAATACTAAAGTACTTAACCAAGTTCACCCAATGTCGGGATGAGCTTGGAAGTGTTGGTGTTACACTTGCTGAAGATGATCTGGTAAGCCTAACACCTCTTGGCCTTCCCAAGAGATGGCATAGCTACCAGGATTCAGTAAATGGGAGGGAGAAGCCACTAGAGTGGGAGCGTTTGTGGTCTGATTTGGTGCAAGAAGAGATTCAACAGAACACTAGATATGGATCCTCATCTAAGGATGATGATAAGAATTTTTCCTTAGCTATAGAGGAAAATAAAGGAAAAGGGAAGTCATCCCATTCCAAATCAGATTCCAATCAGGGGGGTAAGAAGAAGGATTTGTCAAATATTAAATTTTTTCACTGTCACGAGCTGAGACACTATTCCATAAAGTCTCTTCACAAGAAGGCGAGAAAGAAGCCCTTGGCAGGAGCAATAGGTGAAGCTCTTGCTTCACAATTCAAGTTGGATTTCACCCTCATCACTTGCATGGTGACATCGATGATGGGTAGTGTGTGGTATTTGGATAGTGGAGCCTCATTCCATATGACAGAAAAAAAATAATTCTTCAGTGACTTGGAGGAGAAGGACGTCCATATGCACATTGAAATGGGAGATGATGGAAGGTATAGTGTGACCAACATTGGTACTATTACGTTTCATAGGGATTTTGTTTCTCCTCTCACATTAAAAGATGTCATGTATGTTCCGAGTCTGAAGAAGAATTTGGTTTCAATTTCTATGTTGGAGGACCATGGCTATGATGTAATATTTAACAAAGGAAATTATTTCCTTTGTCATATAGCCTTAGGACAAGTGAAGCGAATTGAAGTTCGAGTGAAGAACCTCTAAAAATTTGATGTATAATATTGTGTTTATTTGAGCACAAAAGCATAGAAGGTGCAGATCCGAGACATCGGTGAGCTGTGGCATAGAAGATTGGGTCACTTGAACCACAAATATTTTAAGATCATGCAACAAATTTCTACAAGACTTCCCAAGGGTGCATTAGAGAAGAGAGATACATGCAATGGGTGTACATTGGGGAAGTACACAAAAGCCACCTTTCATGATAAGGACACTTGAGAATAATATATCCTTGAAAGAGTTCACTCAGATGTGTGTGCAACGTTCTTGACAACCTCCACTGCCAAGCACAGGTATTATGTAATATTTGTAGATGGTTTCTCACATAAGTGTTGGATTTTCTTCACACAGAAGAAAGATTAGACATTCTCTAAATTTTGTGAATTTAAAGCACTTGTTGAGAAAGACATTGGCATGAAAGTGAAGGATCTCATGAACGATAACGGTGGATAATATGCGTCAAATTAATTCAAGAAATTATGTGCATTAGAAAGCATTCGATGGGAGTTAATGACACCCCATAACCCACAACATAATGGGGTGACTAAAAGGAAGAACATAAGTATTGTGTGATTTTCGTGGGAAATGTTACATGATCAGGGCCTATGTTTCACTTGTGGGCTAAAGCATGCAAAACAAATGTATATGTGAAGAACATGAGTCCTCATCAGATTCCTGGGATGAGTACACCAGAAGAAGATTTTTTTAGGTAAGAAACCAGATGTGACACACGTCAAGATATTTGGTTCATCAGTTTAATGTCATGTTACAAAGGATGCAAGGAAAAATATAGAGCCAACAATTGAGTTTGGCATATTTGTGGGGTACACTGATACACCTCACAACTATCAAGTGTACCTTCCATCTCATAAGATGACAGTGGTTCATAGAGATTTGCAGTTCAATGAAGAGAAGGCCATGAGATGTTCCCTTAAGAGGGAGGTTCAGTTACATGCATATGAGCATCTTTTAGCACCAAAGGAAGAACCTCAGGATGATGTGGAGTAACCAAATATAGAGGAGCAAAGAGTGGAAGCACCCACTCATGAAGAGATTTCAGAGAAGGAAGGAAGCACACTAGAGAGGCTAACAGATTGATGAATGACGCTAGAGAGAATGTGGGAGCACCCACATCACATCACATGCAGAGGAGGTCACCAGTTTAGTACACTAGCTACATGTCTATGATGAGAAAGACTGTAGATATTGAGCCATCCTCATTCGAGGAAGAAGTGCAGCAACCAGTATGGGTTAATGCCATGGTCGAGGAGTATGACTGCATTATTAGAAACAATGTTTGGGAAGTGGTCCCAAGATAAACAAACAATTCAGTGGTGAGTTCCAGATGGATTTACAAGGTAAAACAAATAACAGATGGGAGTGTGGACAAATACAAGGATATATTTGTGGCCATAGGGTTCTCTCAGGTGGAGGGAATTTATTACGAGGATACCTTTGCTCCAGTATCAAGGTACTCTTCAATCATATCTATTGTATCACTTTTAGTGTAGATGGTGTAACATCCTCCTCCCACATCTACGTAAGTAATTGACCAACCGAGATAAGTGTGTGACAAGAAGTTACTATGATATGATTTGACTCCCTATTTGTCAGTTAAGGAAGTCGAATCAGCGGAAACACACCATACCATAACTTCTGCACCTGCTACAAGACTCCCATAATGCATCCCATTCATTCCCCTAATAAGCCCCTGGGTCTGACTGAGATTTTATACCATTAAAACCCCGAACTCTCCCTTTATATCGACAAGGGAATGTCTAAGAACCTCTGGACACATGCACAACATGGGCATGCATGCATCTGGGGACTTTTCTCCTCAGACCTGTGCCTGTGAATCCGAGATTTGTACCACTTTTCAAGCCCAAAATATAGGTCACTACCATGAAACCCTTGTAGCTTTTAGAATCCATAAATTACATGACCAAAAGGCTTACAAATCAAAAACTGACTCCGGGACTAGGCCTGATCTTCCCCAATCGGGACTGACATTCTGTCAAACACTTGGCATCAATGAAATCTTATAGGAAATTAATGCAAGATAGAGAATAAATGACTGATAACTCATATGATACTTGACAAGAAGGATCACCACCCTTCCCTTAACTGTTTTGACATTAATTAGGTCTTGCATCTATTATCCTTTCAGTTACAAGTAAATACATGAAATAACCATGACTGTAACCAACCATATAACCAAGCTTATAACCAACATTAAATCATGTAAATAAAAATGAAATAACAAACATTAAAGTTGCCTATTAACAAGTACAAAATAAAGAGAACTTAGCTTTTATTAAACATAGGAAAGAGCTGACCAAGTTTGAGACTTCCACGTACCACCCAACTGTAGACATGGCTGAACCAAATATTTCTTTTAGCCAGTCACCTCCGTGCCATATTCAAGCATGAATGTGGGATCTCATGGATAAACCATTCCAAAAACAACCAAGGGAATCCAAAGGTTAAGCCACCTCCAACCTCACCAAACCATGATCTCATCAAAACCGACACCAAGATCACAAAACCAATCCGAGCTTGGAATGCCTCTGGACTCCATCACTATCCTTGAGGAATTGTCCATCTCCTTGTCTCTCAAGCTTTACCACAATCCACATCGGATCACTAGGCCCTAAACTAAGACACCAGTCTCTTAGGCTTTACTGCAATCCACTCTGGATCAATAGGCCATATACTGAGACTCCACCCCCAATCTTTACCGTGTATCTCACCAAAACTGGTCAAGGGATTCCTAGGCCTTTGGGAATTTTGCTGAGACCACCTCCACCCCAGATTCTGAAACCATCCAGCAATTTCAAAGATCAAACTGAGCAAACAATCCCATCACACCATGGTTATCTAGAAAAAGGCAAGGCTAGGCTGAAAACCATTAACATAACCCGACAAAACCATGCCACTGACAGGAAGAGAGCCATATACCAACATGCAAAGCCATGCATGTCAAATATAGCTAGGAAATCACACATGCAATATGTTACCTTCAAGTATTCCTGTTGAAGCTGCTTGATCTTGCTCCTCCTTGCTTGATCTTTTCTTTCCTTCATTTTCCTTATCCTTCCTTTGCTTGCTCTTCCCTTCCTTGCTCTAAATCTAGAATTCTCCAAGAAAACTCTAAGTTTCCAAGAGTGTGTGAGAGAGAGAGAATAATGAGAGAGCTCCAAAACTGAACTAACTAAAAGCCATGAACCGATCTTCAAAATCATTTTTATCAACGAGGCCTCTATTTTCTTCAATTTCCATTATTTTCCTTCAATTTCCTCCTCACATGCAACCTGTGATCTTTCACCTTCCTTTTCTCCTATTTTCCTTTATTTTCACATATAAATGTGCCAAAATACATTTTTTCCTTCTTAATGCCTTATCAATTTCCTTTGCTAATTTCCTTAGCCATAAACATATCTAGTGATTCCCACTAGGATATCTTTCCCCAACATTTTTCTTGGAAGAAGTGTCCCTTAATCGTGGTCTTCTTTTGCCTTTATTAACTTTTATTACCTAAACTTTTAACCAGGGGTTGTTACAGAACCCCCCCCCTTTGGGAACACCATCCTTGATGTTAAACCACACCATGACCTTAGAAAAACCACTGAAAGTAAAACATACTTCCCATGGAGCTTTATAACTTGGCTCATTCCAGTATTTAAAATGAATGGCCTTCTCAAAAGCAAAACATCACGAAAACATGAAAATATGACAACCATACCACTTTTTGGATATTTATAACTTAACTCATTATGGTATTTACATCCATATACATATGAACATGTACCAAAACATTGGAAAAACATGTGCCAAACATATACCAAACATCATACCAAAACTACTTTGCCTCAACCAAAAAATAAATAAGGTAACATGGCCCGCATCTGATCCATGATCTCCAATGTAGCTTCTTTGGGCCCAACGTGCTTCCACTACACTTTAACTTGCTCTACGGCTCTATTCTTGAGCAAGAGCTTCTTTCCTTACAATATGCACTAAGGCTCTGGCTGAAATTATCCTTCTTGTTCCACCTACAATACAGACCAATGAATAACATGATCAACATCCTTTATATACCTTTTAAGTAATGAAACATGGAAAACATCATGTAATTTCATTGTTGGAGGCAGTGCAAGTCGATAGGCCACTAGTTCAATCCTCTCAAGGATCTCAAAAGGCCTACAATACTGTGCTGCCAACTTGGCAATTGATCCAATCGTTAAAGAGATCTTCTTGGGCTTGATGTGCAAATACACATCCTCCCTAACCTAAAACTCTATGAGTGCCCTATTCTGGTCTGCATAACTCTTATGCCTATCCTTTGTTGCCTTTAGATTATTCTTCATAACCAACATTTCCTATTCCATGTCTGCCAACATATCCGGTCCAATAAGCACCTTGTTCACTGTATCACTCCATCTGATGGGAGTATTACAACTCCGCCCATACAATGCCTTGAAAGGACTCATCCCTAATGACTCCTTATAACCATTATTGTATGCAAACTCAACAAATGGAAGATACTCCTCCTAGATTCTCTGTTAGTGCATCACTTACATCCTCAGCATATCCTCCAATATCATGTTGACCCTCTCTATCTATCCATCTTTATGTTGATGATAGGCTATGCTAAAGGCCAATTCTATACCCAAACCTACAAATAGCTCCTTCCAAAACTTGGAAGTTAACTTCGCATCCATGTCTGACATGATCTTCTTTGGACCACCATGTAGTCTCACGATCTCCCTGATTGAAAACCTGTGCCACCTCACTAGTTGAATATGTAGTCTTCACTAGAATGAAGTGAGCTACCTTAATCAACCTCTCGACCATGACCATAATAGAATCATGATGTCTCACTGTCCTTGGAAGACCTGTAATGAAATACATGGAAATGATCCCCCATTTCCATTATGGAATCAGAATAGGCTGTAGCAATACACCTAGATGCTTACACTCTGCCTTGACCTTGTAACACTCCAAACATCTAGCCAGAAACTCTGCTACTT
Organism: Pinus taeda; assembly: GCA_000404065.3. Classification (NCBI taxonomy): domain Eukaryota; kingdom Viridiplantae; phylum Streptophyta; class Pinopsida; order Pinales; family Pinaceae; genus Pinus; species Pinus taeda. Next base: position 23,716 of record APFE030543753.1, read on the forward strand.
CCTTATTCATATTCGACCAATAGTAGAACTTCTTCATGACATTCAACATCTTCTGATATCCTGGGTGACCTAAGTATGGATTGACATGAAACTCCCTTAATATAAGCTGTTTGAGCTCATTGCAATTTGACACATAGATCTTGTACCTGAATTTCACCAAACCATTTGTTGTGAGACGATAGTTTGCATCCTGATCACATGTACCTGTACTTGTACCTATAACTGTACCTATACCAGTACCACTACCTATAATTATACTCTATTGTAACCTATGCATAATCTCCATATACCTATCATCCCGTTGTCCTGCCTACAAGATCCTACCATGTAACTTTGTCCCATAAGAGCTCATAGTTTCTATATGATTCACCTGTACCTCCTTGCTAAGAGAATCTGCAACCTGGTTTTCCTTTCCCTTAATGTATATGATCTCAAAGTCAAACTCACTAAGGGTAGCCAACAATCTAGCTTGCCTAGAATTTAGATTGGGTTGGTTAAAGAAGTATCTCAACCCACTGTGATCTCTCATCAATACAAATCTCTTGCCAAGAAGATAATTCCTGCACATCTTCAAGGCATAAATAATAGTTTCCAACTCAAGATCATGAGTCACGTAGTTCTACTCGTGCTTGTTCAAATTCCTGGAATCATAGCACACCACCTATCCCTCTTGCATAAGGACTCCACCAAGTCCTCTTTTACATGCATTTTTACAAACTACAAACTCTTTATTCGGATCAACAATCTTAAGGACTGGAGCATTGGTCAACAATTTCTTAAACTGCTCAAAACTAGTTTCACATTCTTCTTTCCATTTGAACTTCTTACCTTTCCTCTACAAGGATTTCATAGGAAATGCATGAGAAGTTCATGATGAACCTCTTGTAGTAACCTGCCAATCCCATGAATGATCTCACCTCATCCACATTCTTAGGAGCTGCCCACTCAATGGTAGCCCTTATCTTTTATGGATCTACTATTATGCCTTCCTTGGAAACAACATGTCCCAAATGCACCTCTGTCTGAAAGAAGCTGCACTTGCTAATACTGGCATACAATTGATGCTCCCTTAACAATCTCAACACTACTACTAAATGATCGATATGCTCTTATTCATTCTTGGAGTATATCAAGATGTCATCAATGAATACAATAACAAACTTTTCTAGACAAGGATGCAACACGTTATTCATCAAACACATAAATGTAGTTGGGGAATTAGTTAAATCAAATGGAACTAAAAAAAACTCATAATGCCCATACCTAGTCCTCAAGGCAGTGTTGTATATGTCCTTTTCCTTGATGCATACTTGATGGTATCCGTATCTCAAGTCGACCTTAGAGAACACTACTTCTCCCTTAAACTAATCAAACAAATCATCAATCGTCAACAATGGGCACCTGTTCTTGACCGTTACCTTGTTCAACTACTTGTAATCAATGCAAAATCTGAGAGTACCATCTTTCTTCTTTACAGACAACACAGGTGCACCCCAAGGTGATACACTTCGGCTAATGTATCCCTTGTAAAGCATCTCCTTTAATTGAAATTTCAACTCTACTAACTCTAGGGTACTCATCCTGTAAGGTGCCTTTGATGTCAGACCTACCCCTGACGCCAACTCAATAGAGAAATCTACTTTCCCGTGAGGAGAGAACTCGAGAATCTCAGCTGGAAACACATCCTGATATTGCTGCAATATAGGGTACCTGTTGAAGATTTATGCATCCTCAACATATTTACCCTTGTCACTAGATATGTGCACTGCAAACATCACACAACCTTTTCTACAACTACGCTAAGCCTACATAGCAGTAACCATCCTCACTGATGTAGGATTCTTCTTTCCCTACAAAATTATCTTTTCCCCATTATTATCCAAGCACTGAATGGCCTTGTCGAAGATATCCCCTTTGGTCCTGTGAAATTAAAACAAATCCATACCTAAAAGCATGCTATACAATCCCAATGGTAGTACATTCAAATGTGCTACTATAGGCATACCATTTAACTCAAATTCACAAGATCCTACCGAAAGGTGAACTCACTTCTTTGTACCTGTATCCAACTGCACCAACTAAGATTCCGCATGCACTTCTTTTCTCAAACCACACTTATCCACCAGGTTATAATTAATATAACTATAATTAAATCCAAGATCAATCAAAATAGAAGCAACTTGATCACAAAGTTTACCGTCCATCTCAATGATAAATGCTTGATGATCTATGTGCCTATTGTCCATAACTGCATAAATCTGAGGAATGTTATGAACAACATCCCCAATTGTATGTGCCTCCTGAGCACTATAGATCTAGAGGTCTACCACCCTGATACTATGGATAATCCCTCTTACGATGATCCTTGCCACATATCCAACACTGAAACAATGTTCTACCATCGCCTCTAATCTATTGCTCTCCATGTCCCTTCTCAATTGTATTGAACTTCTTATAAGGATCCACATTTTCTTTCTCACCTGCATATTGAGGTATTCCTCGCTTTGGTGGCCATTTTCCTTTAACTTTCTCATTTCCTTTTAAGTCACGCTTAGGCTCAAATTTACGCTTCGATTTCTCATAACAATGTTTCATTTTTCGGATGGCCTCCTCCAATTATCTAGGATCATCAAACTCAATCTGAATATTGTATGCTATTGGTAGTCCACTGATGAATTTTTGAACGTTGGCTTCCTCCTCCTTGAGGTAAGGAACATACCTCAATAGCTCCAAGAACCTACTAGTGTACTCCTCATCTGTCATCGATCCAATCTTTAGCTCATAAAATTATTTTTCCCCGTCATCAAAGTATCTCTCTGATAAATAATTATTCCTTAAGATCCTCTCAAACTCATTCCAATTCAAGTCATGCTCTCGAATACCTTTAATATTCTTCACATCCTCCCACCAGATATCTGCTTTCCCTTTAAGTCTGAAATTGGATAACTTTGATTTCATGTTATTTGAATAATATTTGCGATATCTTAAGAAATTCCTCATACCAAGAAACCATGCCTCTACATCCTGTGATTTATTCATATCTCCATCGAATGTAGGTGGATTTGGTTTCTTAAACTCATCTGGAAAATATCCCTTGTCACTCCTCGTGTAAGGATGATAATGATGATGATCATAATTCCTGTCAAAACTAGAACTAAAATAATACATTTTTTTATCACCCCTCCTATCTGGAATATCCAAGGACCCGCCATCTCTCATTTTGTCCTCTCCATCCAACCTATACTCACCATGAGACCTACTTCCAAATGCCCCATTATTTCTGTCCTCCTGATCATGGATGATACGAAGTAGTCCCTGTCTTTGTAATTTTGAAAAATTATGAAGTATCACTACATTTACCTCTGCTTGTTTCCCTTGTTCCTGTATGATTCTGTCATTGTATGCCTTACAACTCCTTATTTATACCTTTAAGCTTCTTAATGTGTCTGCCAAATTAGAAGAGTACCCAACACCATGATGCTCATCTGATCCATAGGGAGAGTCTTGGTAACTATAGTCTACCATCTTTCTAGTCATCTTTAATATTCTTCCTGCAATGTATATCATGTAAGCTAAACCAAATCACAATAAAACAACATACCTTATAATAATTCAAGTAGGATACCTCATCTGTAGGGTCGAAAAATTAGCGTAACACATGTATAACATAATCATGACAACATATAGGAATATAATACATAAGCATATAAGCATATAGCCATCATTCTAGTCAGATTCCAGTCATCAATGCATGACCATGTCAACTACACATACCATGACCTTATGCATGACAACAACCACCACACCACTATACACTTGACCACATGTGAATACTAACCTGAATAAACAACATGTAACAAATCATACACTCATGACGACACACTTCACAACAACAACATCCTCTTTCACATGGAAACATCACTACAACCATGTCTGACACCCTGTATATGCAACAATTAGATATACCAAAAGGATGATTAACACACGTGCAATCACCATGAATGCATGACCAACATAGATACCATCCAGTCTAAGGGGTGAACCATGCTTTGATATTGCTCTCTAACACCCTCCTTCTACATCTACCCAAGTAACCAACCAATCGAGTTAAACATGTGATGATAAGTTACTATGATATGATTTGACTCCCTATGTGTTAGTTAAGGAAGCCGAATCGACAAAAACACACCATAATAGACCTTCTACACCTACGACAAGACTCCCAGAATGCATCCCAGTCATTCCCCTGACTAGCCCCTAGGTCCCACTGAGCTTTTAGACCACCAAACCCCTAGACACTCCCTTGATATGGACAGGGGTGCATCTAAAAACCTCCAGATGCGTGCACAACATGGGTATACATGCGTTTGGGGATTTTTCTCCTCAGACCTGTGCCTGTGACTCTAGTATTTGTGCCACTTTTCAAGCCCAGAATCTAGGTCACTTCCCATAAACCTCTGTAGCTTTCAGATTCCATAAATTACATGAACAAGACCTACAAATAAAAAATTGGCTCTGGGACTATGCCTGATCATCCCCAACTGGGACTAACATTCTGTCAAACACTTGGCATCAATGCAATCTTACAGGAAATGAATACAAGTCAGAGCATAAATGACTGATAACTCATATGAGACTTGAAAAGAAGGATCACCACCCTCTTCCCTTAACTATTTTGACATCAATTAGGTATTGCATCCATTATCCTTTCAGTTACCAGTAAATACATGAAATAACCATGACTATAACCAATCATTAACCAAGCTTATAACCAACATTAAACCATGTAAATAAAAATGAAATAACAACCAGTAAAGCCACATATTAACAAGTACAAAAGTAAGAGAACTTATATTTTATTAAACATAGGTAAGAGCCGACCAGGTTTGAGACTTCCACATACCACTCGACTGTAGACATGGCGGAACAAAATATTTCTTTTAGCTAGTCACCCCCATGGCATATTCCAAGCATGAACCTGGGATCACATGGATAAATGAATCCAAAAATAACCAAGGGAACCGAGAGGTTAAACCACCTCCACCCTCACCAAACCGTGATCTCACCAAAACCAGAATTGAGATCACAAAACCAAACCGATCTTGGAATCCCTTTGGACTCCATCACTATCCTTGTGGAATTTTCCGTCTCCTTGTCTCTCATGCTTTACCGCAATCCACATTGGATCACTAGGCCCTAAACCGAGACACTGGTCTCTCAGGATTTACTGCAATCCACATCGGATCACTAGGCCCTAAACCGAGACTCCACCCTTAGGCTTTACCATGTATCCTACCAAAACCGGTTAAGGGATTCCTAGGTCGTTGGGAATTTTCCTGAGACCACCTTCGCCTCGAAGTCTGAAACCATCCAACAATTCCAAAGCTCAAAACCAAGAAAACAATTCCATAACACCATGGTTATCTAGAAAAAGGCAATGCTAGGCCGAAAACCACTATCATAACCAGTCAAAACCATGCCACTGACATCAAGAGAACCATATACCAACATGCAAATCCATTCATGTAAAAACCAACTAGGAAATCACACATGCAATATGTTACCTGCAAGTATTCCCACTGAAGTTGCTTGATCCTTCTCCTCCTTGCATGATATTTGCTTTCCTTCCTTTTCCTTGTCCTTCCTTTGCTTGCTTTTCCCTTCCTTTCTCCGAAGCTAGATTTCTCCAAGAAAAATCTAAGTGTCCAAGAGTGTGAGAGAGAGAGAGGGAATAATGAAAGAGTTCCAAAACTGAACCGACCAAAAGCCATGGACTAATCCGCAGAAGCCTTTTTATCAATGAGTCCTATATTTTCTTCATTTTCCATTATTTCCTTCAATTTACTCCTCACATGCAAATTGTGACCTCTCACCTTCCTTTTCTCCTATTTTCCTTTATTTTGATAAATAAATATGCCAAAATACCCTTTTGACTTTTTAATGCCTTTTCCAATTTCCTTAGCCATAAACACATTCAGTGATGCGCACTAGGATATAATTTCCCAATATTCAACTTGGAAAAAGTGTCCCTTGACCGTTGTCTTATTTTTCCTTTATTAACTTTTATTACATGAATTTTTAACTAGGAGTTGTTACAGATGGGATGGAAGATACATCAGATGGATGTGAAGACAACATTCCTCAACATTATGATTTAGGAAGAGGTGTACATTTAGAAACTGGGAGGATTTGAGACCTTCAATAGAGAGTTGCATGTGTGCAGACTCAAGTGAGCATTGTATGGATTGAAACAAGCACCTCATGCTTGGTACACCAGGATTGATAACTATTTTACCAGGTTGGGCTTCACCAAAAGTGAAGCAGATGCAAACCTTTATCATATTGTGGTTGAAGTTAAATTGTTGATTATAGTGTTATATGTGGATGATTTAATTCTAACATGTGATAAGAAGTTGGTAAAATATTGCAAAGAGGAGCTTGTAAGAGAATTCGAGATGAAGGACCTGAGGCTCATGCATTATTTCCTTGGTATGGAAGTATGGAAAGGAGATGAGGAAATGTTTGTTTCTCACAGAAAGTATGCCAACGAGATACTAAAGAAGTTCTACATGGTGAGGAACAAACCCATGGAAACTCCTCTAGCAAGTAATTGGAGGAAGGAAGATGCTACTTCAAGCGAAGTAGTGGAGGCTATTATTTATAGGCAACTTGTGGGTTTAGTTATGTATTTTCCGAACACATGAATGAACATATGTTTTGCAGTTAACTAGCTTAGTCAAGCAATGGTTAATCCAACCAAACACTATTGGAATACATCTAAACATGTGTTGAGATACCTTAGAGGCACCACTCAGTTTGGTCTTTAGTACAGACGAACAGAGGGAGTGAAGCTTCAAGGCTTCACAGATGAAAATTTGGCAAGGAGTCCATATGACAGGAAGAGAACATCAGGGGGAATCTTCAGTCATGGGTCAACAACATTTTCTTGGTACACTAGGAAGCAAAGATCAGTTGCACTAAGTTCGATAGAAGCCGAGTACATAAGACTTTAATGGTGTTTTTAGACATAAGTGGTATTAAGACAATATTTTAACTGGTTCGGTTTCCAATCTAGCAGACCACCTATTATTGTGTACTCTATTTTGGTTGAAGTAATATAAACTCTCTAAGTTGACTTACAAAAAAAAATCACTTTCTGTATATATATCTATATCTATATCTATATATATATAACCTTTTTTCTATTATTAATATTTTTTAAATGATTTGAACTTTAAGTGCGACTTAAAAAAAAAAAAAATCCAATTTATGTTACATTCTAAATTGTCTAGAATCCGACAGGGATTCATTGAAATCACAAGTTTGACTAGTGAATTCTGCACAATCGAAGTACCCCAGGGGTTTTTTAGGGTGTTGAATACATATATGCAGTCAAAAAATCAGTTTAAACAACACAAATCAAGATTTCACCACAAATGTTTTCATTGGATTTTGGCTAAAAGTCTATCGGAGACTCAAAAAAGTCACACTTAAAGACAACTCATTTTTTAAAATGTTATATATCTTTTTTTTTGTAAGTAAGGAGCCTTTGTATTGTAGTAGTATTACAAAAAGTACATCATTCATAGCATTAAAACTCAACAAAGACTTACCATGAACATGGGCCTAAAATTAAGGAGGCATATGATGGAGACAAATATGGGGTGGTTTCTACACATGAAGGAGAAACTAGAAAGCCTCCTTGTTGTTACAATCTAACAAAATATGCAAAATCATAATAAGCAAGACAATGCCACCTTGAAAAACTAGCAACACAAAACATGATGCATGACATGTAGCCACGCTACCATGAAAGACAAATAATGAAAACATGAAGAAATACATGTGGCAAGGCTATCTTGAGAGATAATGTTCACCGACTAACATTTAGGGGGATCCTCCTAGACCACGTGGCATGGTTTATAGTAGTTTGGGTCATTTGGCAAAGGGTGCCCGAAGAAGGTTGGATGGTTGGAAGAGGCGGGAAAAACAATGTGCCTTTGGACAATATTGTTGACTTGGGCATTGTGTTTTTTGACTTAGTTGCTGAGACCGCAACCTTTGTCACAAGAGGTAACCAAAACCGCAAGCCAATTATTGATTCACTACAAGACTAGTGTCGTCGTGGAAAGGGGCTACGAGGCCTAGCATGGGGAGTGTATGCATGCACTAGAGAGAGTGAGGTGTCTATATCCATTGAGGGTGATTTGGACCCCTAAAGCTCCATGCCAAGAAGTCAGAAAATTCTGTGGTATGCAGACTTTGCGCGGTGCAAGTAGGATGACATTTACTACTATATATAGGACTAAATTATGATGACATAGTCTAATGGTATGGCCTATACTGTCACAAAGGTCAAGAAAAATGTCATTTTTTTAGTTTTGGTGCTCATTTTTGTCACAATTACGATGAATTAATTGGCGTGAGTCATAATTGCGACATATGATTTATAATGTGACATAATTGAGACAACTTAAGTGGTTTGTCACAAGTTAGACAGACTATGTTTGGAGTTGGAATTGTGATGAACCACATTCATTTTCACTATTGCAATGGTCGATGGTTTTTTTCACCCGAAGGTTAATTTGACTAATCATTTGATTGGTCATCTTTGACTTTGACTAGTCATCTAACATCACAATTGTAACAATAGATAAATATATAAATATCTCACATGTAAGAGATGTTGCAACATCTTTTCTATAACTAGAATAATTCTGAAAGGTTATAATTAGGTATTTTTTGCGAGAAAAAACATATTTTGTTTTATATAATTGTTTTTGTGGTTGCTATAAGAATGTCAAAAAACATTAGATGGGGATTAACTAATCTGAATGGGGTCAATTATGGGAAATCCTATTTCCCTTGCAATTCTTGCAGGTGAAGATGCCCATGGAGAATTTCATATGAAATAACTGATCAACAATGTAGGAAGAATGGTCACATTGAAGGGGGGAATGAATAACATCCGGTGGTAAGCCCATTCTATTAATGAATCATTATATATATTTTCCTTATATTAATCATATTTGTAAATTTTTTATTTGTTATAATATTTGTTTTGCAGACTAATTATTTCACATGATTGTTTGAAATTATTATAAAGTCAAGGTGCCCCCTAGGTATTGTGATTTGAATACTGCACCAAGTACTAGTGTGAGAAATGATTTTCTACAAGTTGAGGAAGATGGAACAAATATTGAAGCTCAAAATCATGATCGAATGTAAGAAGATGATATGATAGTTCCAGATGATGGGACAAATCAATTGATCTAAGACCTGCTTGGCATCGATGAGAAAGAAGTTGTTTTTTGTGATGATAAACATGTGCTAGAGAAGGAAATGACACGACTTTATGAAGTCCCAAGAGAAAATATTATTTGTTACATTATTGTTTGTGAACTTAAAAGTTTTGAATGGCTTTTCAAACTCTTCTATGACACAGATCCTAAGGTGTAATGTAATATGTTTAATCACATGAAAGGTTGGGTTTTTTCCTTTTTTTATTGTTAATTAATGTGTAAACTAAACTTGAAATATTTATGATTAATATTATTTACACTAAATAGAGATTTTTATGTTATACTAGATTGTTAGGTGAATTTTTGTTACCATTACCAAATGAGTTACCTTGCACATACCAAGATTTTTGTTATGAAAGAAATTGGAATGGAGTATCAAGATATAGATGAATTTCCTAATGATCATATTATATTTTATGGACAACATGCATTGAAAACAAATTTTCTAAAATCTAACAACAATAGATATTGAACTGATCAAATAACAAAAAATGTGGCTCAAAAGGTTTTTCGTCATATTCCCATAATTCCACGTTTGCAACGATTATTCAGGTGTGAAAGCATAGAAAAGTTTATGGATTTCCATGCACGGAAGAGAAGTGAAGATGGTTTTCATTGAATTCATGTATATGGTTATGCATTTAGTGAAATCGAGGAAAAATGGTTGCATTTTAAACATGAACCTTAGAATGTTAGGCTTTCATTGACAATTTGGAGAGCTCAGGTCTATTTACTCAGTGTGGTGGATTTCTATTATCAACAATAACCTTCCTCCTTGGATGTCAATAAAGAGGGAGCACATTACATTGACAATGATTATTCTAGGTATTTGTTTACATTAATTTTTTGAATATTGTAACATTTTCATTTGTCTTGTTTGCTGCTTTATAATATGTTATATTTATTTATTTACTTATATGTATATATCATTGCAATAATTATGTGTAATTTAAAACAATTGGGTAAGTACCAAGTTAAAGATATGAATGTATATATCGAGCGTCTTATCTACAATTTAATGAAGTTATGGGTCAACATCACTATGTATGAAATTTGTAAACCAATAAGGTAGAAGAAATTTCAATTCCATGGCATACTTGTATGGAAAAGTCATGATGCCTCGAGACTAACTCTTTTTTATGGTATGTAATGTTCCATTTCACTTTAATAGTATATAATTATTTCAATTATATCATATCATGCATGTTTTGAATAATCCCTTCTTTTATAATTGATATTAATCCATCTCTTGCAGACCTTCAAACTAAGGGTAAGTTTGTTGTCTAGTTTGTGGTCCTAAGATCAAATCTCATCATTCAACAAGTTTAGTAGAGGAGGTTTTTGATGAGTATAAGAACTTCCTCTCTAAGAAACATATGTATTGTGCTACTAAAAGACATCTTTACAATGGGAAATAATATATTGGATTAAAACCATTAAGAATGATAACTCACCTATCGGAGCTGGAATATAAAAGAAATTGTTGATGTGAAGGACATGGGCTTCCATGAGGAATGAAAAGTTATCCTGCTCAATTCATGAGTTTTACCTACTATGAGCACCTAAGAATAGCCCATTTGTTTGATACAATGCATATTGGGAAGAATGTAGAAGAAACTTTATGGTAGATCACAGATGGTAGGAGGGATAAAGAAAAAATCTAGAAAATTTGTAATGATAATGTGGAAGCCAATCATGTAATGAATAATGGGATACAATCAAATAATGATGGCAATTGAAATACCCTTCCATCGTTATTAACAGGTAAGCAAAGTAATCAAGAGATCAAAATTAGGCTCAAAAATGAAAGTGCCCATAATATTTCGAAACTGATGTCAAGTCATAGTGTTCATCATTCTAATTTTAGCAATGCTTGAATCGCCTCAATCCAATGTCGTATAACAAATTTATGATGTTTTGGAGTTTTTGGCCCAAAAAAAAAAATTTGCAGGTAGGCTGATTGGGCATTCCGTACTGTTGATGTCATGATGACATAAGCATGCCAACTGGGCGTACGATGGACCAACCAAAACTTGCCAAGTGTCAAGTTCATATAGGTGTGAGTTGGTTGCATTTGATTGGTCAAAGTGGTTGATTTGGTGGCTTAATAGGAGGCTTCCACATAGCCTAACTAGAGGTCGCCACATGACACCTCGTTATTGGTCAAAAGAATTTTATTGAACCCAGAGGCCTTAGTGGGGATCGATCAAGTGACATGTTGCACACAAAATTTGAGTTTTATTGTTGGCCTATGATGATGGTTCTTAATAGACCATGTTCGCCACATATATTTCATGGTATGTATTTCCACGTTGGGAGGACGGGTCGGGTGGTGAGCCGCGATCCCCAGTCATTTCCACCACCATATGATCATTGGTGAGGAGTAGAAGGCAGAGAGTAGTGGGGACTAGCCCCTAGTCACACATCATTCCATGGGATTGAGCACAACGGAGAGGAGCTCGCGGAGTAGGGTGGGAATTCAGCGCCAGCCCCCAGTGTTATGGCCCTCCTTGCAACTTGGTGTGGAGTCGGGTCCAATGGGGTGGATTTTAAGGCTTGGCCCCAGGTGACGATGTAACTGCATAACTAACAATGGAGAGTTTGGGAGCCTATCCAGAAGGGGCAGGCGGTTAGCCTCGACCCCCGGCCACATCACCCTCCAAGTGACCCCCTGCCTGACGAGAAACATGTGAAAGCCAATGGGGGCAGACCATTGGCCCTAGCCCCCAGCCGCATGCCCCATGTGACCCTATTTTTTAGCACATGGGTTATTGGGAAAATTAATGAAGCAAAAAAATGCATCGATACTAAGTTAAATTTTTGCCTCTTGAACTCTTTAAAGGGTGAAAATGTCACATAGTTAGTAGGTTCTATGAATGAGGGATGAATAGCATAAGAAACTTGGGAGAACCATAACTTGATCAGTTTTTGGTATGTTTGAACCCAAGAAGAGCCTAGATAGGGGGTTTTAGATTTTTTGAATCCATCGACATCCTTATTTTATTGATTAGAGCACTTCTGGAAGGCCTTTTTATAGGATTGAGTGTTTTAGTGCTAGGGAAAATCAATGATTTGACATAGTTTTGAAGGCCTTTTGAGCATGAAGAGAACCTTGCAGGGGTTTTCGAACCTTCAAATTTTATCTATAACATCTATGACTTCTATGGTGTAGCTTTTCTTTATCTGTTCTCATTATGTCTTTTTGTGAAAATCTCTTTCTAGTACTTCAATGCGAAGTTTTTGTATATGTTATGCTCAATTTTCAGGTGGAGTATGGGGACTTGTTGTACGAGTCTTTTTCATATTGACTATTTTATGACTAAATTTAGGTGGTCATACTTTTTAGAGTGAGAATTCTTCATTTGTCAACAAATTTTGTGTTCTATTTTACTACTAAAATCTATGGAGTGGCTAACTGTGTTAGTAGGCCCGAAGATGTAGCCCAAGAGGGGTGAACTCCGTCATCAAAATATGTTTTTCCTCTCTTCATGTTTTCCTTTTGAGTTACATGTGAATATATTGCTTGTTTAAAGTTCATATGAAAACTAACTCATCATCCTTGAAGAGATCATTAACATGTTTATAAGAAGACCCATTTTGTTTACTTGCAAAGCATCAAAGGATGGTTATTTTTTAGGAAGGAGAAGTTATCCTCCAATTTCAAATCATTTGGTATCAGAGCTACTTCTGACCAAGTTGCAGGTATGGGCAATACGTTGAAGCAGGAAAGACTCCAAGAGCTAGATGAGATTAACTTATCTCTTCGAATGGAGAATGTTGAGTTAAGGAGATTGCTTGAAGTTGTTGAAGAGGAGAAGAGGCATATGTGCCTTCAGTTGCAACATGTTCCCTCCTATCCAAAAGCAACAAATAATTCCTCCAAGATTAAGCAAATTTGTGGGCATGGTCCAAACACAAGATATGGACCCTATGTCAAGAATGATGCTTGTGAGTTTTTTCAGCATCTAAAAGATTATTCTTATGTACCTGTTGGTTAAAGTGGGTGGCTTGAGTCATCTTCAAAATTTTCATCGACATCTGAAATAGAAAAGATGGGCGGAAAATCTAAGGAGGTAATCAACATCTCTAAGTTCTAATCCTTCAGTTTATGTTAATAACACATCTTTTGCAGCCTTTGAAAATCATACTAAAGGAATTGGTATGAAGTTGTTAACTCATGTGGGTTATGAAGGAGGAGGCCTTAGAATCAATGGCCAAGGTATCACTAACCTCATCGAGGTGAAGTAGCGACCAAGATATGAAGGATTGAGTTATGATCATGGAGAGTTTTGAGAGTGTTCTAAACTTTTGGAGGAAATTAAATCATCAAATGATGATATGTCACACCAAGATGGTAGTGATAATGGAAATTTGTCTCCCAAGAGAGATGAATTTTTCAAAGGACTTTTCATGTCATCATCTAGTCCTCATCATCAAAGTTACAGCCCAAGGGACATGTATAAGTGTCATGGGAATTTTAAAAATGTTGGTAATTTTTATTATTTATGGGACATGTATCCTTGCACATTTTGTGATGCAGTTGACCATTATATGGCTGATTGTGAGCAATGCAAATGGATGGTCAAGAGAATGGACCAAATTGTTGGAATAAAGCATGAAGAACCTCCCTCAAGTTTGAAGACTTCCTTATCAATGGGAAAGAGAAAGTATCTTTTTACCCATTGTAACATGAATGGGCATGGGAATGAAAGGTGTTGGAAACTTCATCCAAAACTTCATCTAAAGAAGGACAAATAGGTTGTGCAATCCAATGCAAGGAAGGTGACAGGTGGCAAAGAGGATACTGGTGTAGTTCCTAAGGAAGCCTTCAAAGATGAGACGATGCAGAAAGAGAATCCATAAGCCTAAGAGAGTCAAATATTGGGTAGATTGTTTTGTATAGTTTGCTTGATTTGTAAATTGCAAATACTTGTTGTTCATTCCCATTTTGGGTACTTTGTAAAGTGAAGACAAGAATAATCGCTTATTTGCAACAAGTATTTTTTTCTTTGAAATGCCATGTTGTGTTGGCTTTTTAATGAGTCCAATTGTTGGGAAACTTTTTGGGATGAAAATTTGTACGTCGTTCAATATGTCTACAGTTACGTCATGTACTCACTGATACAAGTGTTCCAAGATGAAGCTTGTTCTGAATGACATATTTAATAAATATTGTATAGAAAATGACTATGTTTATGTGGACAAAGTGAAATGTGTCATTGAATAAATGCAGCCAGAGTACCTTAGAGTACAAGAAATTTGAGGAAAGTAAAACAAATTTTGAATAAGTCCATGGAAAGCCTTGAGTTTCTTCTGATTCCTCGATGGAAAGTCAAGTTTGTCTTCAATAAAGAGGGACTTCAAGATGAATTTTGTTTGACCCAAGAAATATGACTTTGGAGAGAATGTTCATATCCCATTCATTGAATTTTTTGTTCCTGCATGGTTATAAGAATTGTGGCTTGATTCTTGATAGGCAGGTAAGGATTTAATGCAAAGCATAGGTGGAGTACCTTGATTGGAGCTTGAAGGAACAAATTGAAGCAAAACATAAGGGATTGAGATCACGAAATTTATGAGATTTTTCCTCATTTTGTTCACTAGGAGGAAATAAAATTTTAGTGTCCAAAAGTTTCTAGTGGGGAGGTTTGATCTGAAGATCAAAATTTGGTTCAAAAATGAAAGTTTCCCAAATCTTTTGAGATCATCTTAAATTTGTAGTGTTTTTCATTATGATTCCAATGACGCTTGAATCGCCTCAATCCGATGTTGTATGACAAAATTATGATGTTCTGAAGATTTTGGCCAACAACAAAAAAATTTGTAGATAGCCTAACTATCCAGTCCGTATTTTTTATGTCATGATGACGTCAACATTCCAACTAGGTGTATGGTGGACCAACCAAAACTCATCAAGTGTCAATTTAGTACAAGTGTGATTTGGTTGCATTTGATTGGTAAAAGTGGTTGATTTGGTGGCCCAATAGGAGGTTGTCACGTGGCCCAACTAGAGGTCACCACGTGGCACCTCATTATTGGTCAAAAAAAATTATTGAGCACAGAGGCCTTGACGGGGATCGAATGGGTGACCTGCTGCATTACAAAATTTGAGTTTTACTATTGGGCTATGATGATGGTTATTAATAGACCATGTGTGCCACATATATTTCAATGGTATGTATTTCTGCGTTGGGAGGAGGGGTCGGGCAGTGAGCACCAACCCTCGGTCATGTCCACCACCATATGATCACCGATGAGGAGTGGAAGGTAGAACACAGCAGTGACCAACCACTGGTCACACATCGTTCCATGGGACCGAGCACAACAGGGAGGAGCTCACGGAGTGGGGCGAGGATTCAACCCCAACCCTCAGTTTTATGGTGTGCCATGAGACCTGGTGTAGAGCCAAGTCTGATGGGGAAGAGTTTAAGGCTTGGATCTAGGTCATGATGCAGATGCGTAACCACTAGAGAAGAGGGTGATTATTTTTTAGGAAGAAGAATTTATTCTTCAATTTAAGATCACCAAGTGATGATATAAATGAGGTCATTCGAAGAATTAAATTTTCCATAGGATTTTCTTCAAACATAAATAATATCTTAACAAAGAAGGGTGAATTTGCTGGTCTAAAAACACACAACCGACATACCTTCATTAAGGTAATTATTTTGGTATAGATAATTCTATATTGGTATATATACATATTTATGGTTTTTTTCTCTAATTTAGATTTAAAAAATAACAATTCATTTTTATTTTTATAGTATGTTCTACCTCTATTTCTCCCAAATGACTTTGACAACAACGTCAAACAAGTTAACTGTTATATATAATCTTGGAAAATACATGAGGTAAGTAGTGATTTATATGTCAAGTATTTTTTAATAGTTGTTGATCAATTAATTAATAACATGTTTTTTACTTGTAATGTAATATATTATGTTTAGTTGAAACATGTACTTATTTTCTTGCATCATCTCTAGATGGTTGTCATTGAAAGAAATACATAAAGACGATATAAGGCATTGGAAGAGAGAAATTCATCAGCTAATGTGTTAAATGAAAAAACATCTACCTCCAACATTTGTCAATGCAAAATAACACTACCTCATACACCAAGTTGAGGAGAGGCACTTGAAATAATTGAAGGCTTTGGTTAGACAAAGAGTTTGTCTTAAGGGTTATATGGTGGAGGGATATATGGAATATCAATCCATCATGTGCATTACTTAGTATCTTCCTATATTAGAAATAAATATGTGTGGGGATTTCATTTGGGGAGTAAACTCCATCAAAAACTCTTAAGGGGAGCACCTTTTGGGGAAATGTATAATGATGAAAGTGAAATGTGATTAACTATTTAATGTGAAGATTTATAAGACACACACACACACACACACACACACACATATATATATATATAACTTTTAATTTTTGTATATATCATACTTACTTACTTTTTATTCTTTCATCAATTATTAATATTGACCATTGTAAATAATATTTATTTGTGAATTATGATTTTATGATACAATTAGTTGAAAGTGGGATGCATTACATTTATATGTTGCAAATACCTTGATTGGATGAAGCCATGGATTGAAAGATGTAAACAATCTCAAGGTACACTATTGTTCAGTGAATTTAGTGTCCTAAATTGCCACATAAATTATCAATCCGGGTATCATAAACTAATGAAGTGTAGTGCACTATATGTGCTAGATGACCCTTTCTTACCTCACTATTTTTAAGTTTATGTTTGTTTCATGGTTTTTCTCTTTTGATTCCTAATGTTCTGCAATGTAATCAAAATCTTAATCTACTAGTACTAAGAACCTAGAGAAATTAAGTGAGAGCTAAAAGTGCTTTTAGGCCAAATTTGGAAGTAAATTTTTTAAACAAGAAGGCGAAAATAGAGCTTCTCTTCTTGCTATTATAATTGTTTCCAAAATATGAACTGAAAGGACTTAAAACTACTATCTACTCAATTACAAAACCAAAGCTTAAATGACAAAATGAGATGTAGCTATCTATGATAAATCAAAAATGAAATACTGGAAATAAGGCTACCTCTACTGTCTAATCTACTTGCAAAATTAAAGCTTAATGAACTACTAAAAATGAAATTGCAGCTGACTAAGTGAAGAACTAAAAATGAAATTGCAACTATTCTATTTTAAAAGCAAGGCTAAATGAATTATTGTTGTCACTCAACTACATAATTCGGGGAGAACTACACCCTTATGATAGCAATTTTGAGAGATTTCATTCTTCATCATTCTAAGAAAAATAAACATGAAAATACAATGAAAGTCTCATTCATAAATAAAACATTTCACCACTTAGTCTTAGGATTAACCTTCAACTAAAAGGGTTTTTAGAAATATCCATTTATATCATGAGTTACTAAACTGATAAGAAAATGGCATTGAACTGCTTAACTCAAAAACTAATGAACAACAATTGTAATGAAAGACTCATTCATAAATGCAACATTTCACCATTTAGTTTGAGGATTAACCATCAATGAAAGGCTTTTGGAAACATTCATTTATATCATGAGTGACTACACTAATAATAAAAAATAATGAACAACAATTGTAATGAAAGACTCATTCATAAATACAACATTTCACCATTTATTTTGAGGATTAACCATCAACGAAAGGCTTTTGGAAACATTCATTTATATCATGAGTGACTACAATAATAAGAAAAAGGCATTGAACAACTTAATTTAAAATCTAGAAACTAAGGAACAACAGATGAAATAAATCTAATTATGCTACTGACATCAATTTAAAACTACAGTTAAGAGACTAGAAAGCAATAAAAACAAAAGGACTATTCTACGCTGGAATACAACTACTCTGAGTTAGTGAAAAATGACATAAGCTGCATGATACACAGAGTTAGAAAATGATTATGAACATGATGAAAAACACACAGTGAAGTTACAACTAAACTAAGAAAAACAAACAAAAATAAAATGTACCCTTGACCATGCAGGGGCCCTCTGCAAGGTCTCAAATTATCAACACGGAATCAACACTTCACACGCTTAAGGTATCCATTGAAAACATAGTTATTATATTAAAACAGAGCACTGAGTTTCTCACACTACAAAGTAGAAATTGCACTATTACATAAGCAAAAACTTGAACTTGTTCTGCATTCTAAATGCTGGTATTTATAGGAAAAAAATACAACTGTTTAAAGAGAGAAGTCATCTACAAAAAAACATGTAGACAGGTAATGTATCCGAAATTCTTGTCTTTGGTTGCCTTGAAACATAAATCTTCTAATAGTGGCTATTGGATTCTTTTTATGTAGGTGGCAGATGAGGTCCTCGGCTTCAGGAGACTGCCTCGGATCCATCACTAAGAATCGTGAAAAAATAGAGTCCTACTTGCTGTAGGTTTCTTCAATTGACTCCCCTTTGACCGGAGTCCTCCTCATCGATTTTGGCCAAATGGATAGGATACCATCCATGCTCTGACGTTTTCCCAGCTACCCATGTGGTCTGTTTCTTCTCTTGACACATGTAACCTACAAAAGCGTGGAGATGGCCGCGGAACAACCGACCAGTCGCGGAATGTGGCTGTGTTCCATAGCTGAAAGATAAAAACCAATTCAAATAACAAACATAAAAATATAACTTGTAAATCACTGAAATATACTCCTTGAGGCAATGTGTAATGGCTTATTATGATTAAGGATGCATTTTTCATGGAAAAGATAAGGAAGAAGGATGAGAAAGTTGCTTAAGAGAGAGGTAGTTTTGGAACTCAACATACCCCCACTGCGAGACTATTGCATGTCCCCATGCAATCAAAATTATAAACACCCTCCTTCTACTACATCTGCTTTGAGACTTCAACTAAAAAATCCAACCTCTTCTTGCTTCTCTTTGCTGCAACTGCCATCCTAGGCTTCCTCATGATAAATCTATATTTAAGGTTAATGAGAGCCCGGTTTAGCTTCCTATTTTCCTCTTTAGTTTTATGGTCTTCTTATGCCACAGACCTAAATTAAGCATGGTGTTATCATGGAAAATCTTATCCAACTTGTTTTGTTCTTTTAAAGCTTCATTTTCCTTCTGAATATGCCTATTTAAGACCTCTAGCTCATAGATTTCCTACTTAAGTGAGCTAATCAAAGTCTCTTGTGATGTAACTGGCTGCTCAGGGTGGGATGAAGTCCCTTGATCTACTGATGTATTCTTTTGCTCCAGTGAATCAATATAATCATAAATCTGTTGTTGGATTGGGTCAATCTCTGGAGAGACTCTCTTTGGGTTGCTTTCAAAGTTTTGTTGAGGAGAGTGCCATGGGCTCTACTCAAATGAATTGTTATCATGAGACTGAGTTGGAGTTTCTTCTCCCAAGTATATGAACTGAGCCTCTGATGATTTTTCTTTATTCATTCTACCCTTAAGTCTAGAACTTCTCCTCAAACTTTGTGAGCCTATGTTTTCTTCCTCTATAACTTGTCTTCTTTTCCCCTTCTCCTTCTCTTTCTTGGACTGTTCCTTGATGTTGACGAATTTCTCAGAAAGTAATTGCTCATCCTCTGATGAAGGTTCAGGAGTGTTTTTATGGATTTCTTCAACTTTTCCTTTCATCTTTCTCCTCCGTTTTGTCTGCTTTATGATCTCTGTTAATGTTTCAGAGAGAGGCTCTTCTTCACTATTTTCTTTTGCTAAAGTTGTAGGAGTGTTTTGAATTGTAAGACTGATTTTCCTTCTCCTACTCTTTTTCACTAAACTTCCTTCAGATAATTTTGGTGGATCTTGGAAAAAGTTTCTGATCAAAATTTTCTCCCATGTGTCTCCTACACTCTTTAAGTGACATTCAACTAGAATTTTTATGAGACCATGGTGATAAAGATGAGGTTCTATGTCTTCCATTTTCTTCTGAACAGTAGTGGCCATTCTCCTTAGACTATTCAACAGAAAGAATGGGAGATTGATGGTTCCGTTTTCAAGAAAATTCATCAACAATCTTATGTGATATACATATATGAAACCAAATCTTCCCTCGCATGTGATAATTTTTTTCAAAATCAATAGCATGCTACTCCATTTACCCTTAAGTGCAGAGATGGGAATTCCTCTCTTAAAAATTGAAGTGTCCATACTTGGGTTTTGGAGAATAAATTTCCAAGTTTCATCATGGAATTCTTTATTCTTGAACCATGTCTCTCCAACCTTTGGTAGCTCGGTTGCTGCTACAATGAAAGACTCGATCACTGTAAACTTTATGTCACCAATCTCCACATCCATCCCATCAAACGATCTAGCAAATGACTTGGTGATTTCTTTATGATGACCATCGAATTTCTCAATGTAACTCAGCCAACCAGATTTCTTCAACATCCCTTGCAACTGAGGATATCCCTCCATATATTTCACTCCTATAGGTTTTGTTTTGACGATGAGACCCATCACTCTTGTTCTATGCTTTCTTCAAATTTCCTTCACTGTATGCGTGTAGAAGACTGTGTAAACAACAGTGGTATATGGAAGCAAAACAGTTATAGATACGGGGATGAAATATCAACGTATGTGGAAGAAAAACGATAGATATGAGAATGAAACATATAGGGTATATGAAATAGGGAAATTGTATGCGGGAAATAATAAAGAAGATGTATGGAATGGAGTGGTTGTACATGTAGACTATGTGGAAAACAAAGTATTTCTTATACAAAAAATAGAATGAATGATTGTGTGCTCACTGTATCCGAGTGCTTGCATACATAAGAAGGTTGTGGAAGTAAAATCTAGGAACTAGGTGTAATAAAGGAACAGTAGGGTTGTGAAGATCCCTATCCAATTGAGTCAAGTCATGTATTTAGCCGTTAAAAAGGTGTGATGGAGAATTACAGTGAAGTACGAGTTAAAATCGAAGATCAGATCATAAGACTGTTAGGCATTAAAGTTGGAAGGCATGGTGGAATAATCATGGCAATCAAACCGCATGATGACAAGTCAAGGAGTGGTGTGATTATACAAATTATACAACTTATGTTATATATTGCTATTTGAAATAGGTTTTTATCCTTACCTCTAGAACCATACCTTTCTACTTGCTAACCTTTTGTTGTTGCTTTTTCAGGTGCTTAGATGTTGATGTGTCTTCAAAAGTTGTTTTCCTCCTCCAATACCTGCATATGAAATTTATTATGAACTGGCCTTTTCATTTTTTTGAGCTAATGATCAAATTGTTATTACAGAGTCAAATTGGTTGCAAAACAGGATTAGTTGCGGAACTGGAACAACTGCAAAACTGGAGAACAGCTGTAGAATGTAAAACAGAGAATAAAATGTGACTTTATGGATGAATGAAAATGGAGATGACTGTGTGGATGAAAATATGACAGAATGGAAATGAAAAATGGATATGGAAGAAATACTGAAGAAGAAAAATTATTGGTGGAATATGGTGATGGAGTAGAGTGGAATTTGCAGAAGTAAAACATAATGAATGAAGTAAAACAATGAATTTCCAAAATGTGCAATGAGTCACTATGTTTTTGGAAAATATAAGGTGTCAGAATCTTCTGATTTTCACCTTGTATTTTCTGTATAAGCATGCCAATCAGTGATTGGTTTTCAACCTAATAGATTTTTTTTTTTTAGACATGATGAAAAGAACAAAGACTAAGTTGGTGGAGAAGAAGGATTCTTCTTCACCAACTTCATTTCAGAATTATTTTGAAAGATCTTGATGAACTCCTCCTTTGAGATTGGTTTTTGATCAATTTTCAACCTATGACCATTCACAAGGAGAGGATTTTGATGCTCATCTATTGCTCTAATTCTTACTGCTCCATTACTGAAAACTTTTTCAATCTCATATGGCCCAAGCCAATGAGTTTGAAACTTTCCTTGAAAATCCTTAAACTTTGAATCAAATAACAGTGGCCAATCTCCCTCTTAAAACCTTTTGTCCTTGATGTACTTGTCATGCCACTTAGCCCTCTGCCCTTTGTTGTTGAACTAGACTAGTCCTTTGAACAACCTCTTATTTGATTTCATCAAGTTCATTTAACTACTCCAGTCTATGCTTTTGAGCTTCTGATAAATCCATCCCCAACTTGACCACCATCTTGAAAGTTCTAACTTGGAACTCAATGGGGAATAGGACTTGCTTTCCATAAACAAGTTCATAAGGTGTGTGTCCTGTTGTGTTCCTCCATGTAGTTCTATAGGCTCACAAGGCTTTAGGAAGCCTTTCTGCCCAATCTCTTCTATGTAGGTGCATAGTCTTGGTGAGGATTCATTCAATCACTTTATTTTTAGACTCCACTTGACCATTTGCTTGTGGATGATAGGGAGTGGATTTCCTATGCTTGATCTTGTACTCTTCCATAAGCCTCTCCATCATTTTGGATGTGAATTGAGTTCCCTGATTTGTCACAATTTCTCTTGGAACACCAAAGCAAGTAAAAATATCCTCAAAAAGAAAACTAATTATATATTTTTCATTAGCAAAAACTAATGCTCTGGCTTCTACCCATTTAGTGACATAATTAGTGCATACCAATATATACATTTTCTACTTGGATGGAGGATTAATAGGTCCAATAAAGTCTAAAGCTCATTTTTCAAAGGGTTTGATAAGTACCTGAGGTTGTAATGGCATTTCATTTGAGGGGTAAGGTTTCCCTACCCTTTGGAAGTTGTCGCACCTTCTGACATATTATTTAGCATCTCTGAAGATGGATGGTCAATAACATCCTAAAGAAAGGATTTTATAGGTTGTCCTCTTGTCAGCAAAGTGTCCACCACACGGCTCATCATGACATTCTTTGAGAATATCAAGCATTTCATCTTCCCTGACACACCTTCTGATCATAAGATTTGGCCCTGCTTTATACAATTCGCTAGTGATCCATGAATATCTTGCACTATTTTGAATAATCTTTCTTTTCTCTCTAGGAAATAAATGTGAAGGTAACTTCCCTGTAACCAAGTAGTTAGCAACATCTTCAAACCAAAGAGTTTGAGTAGTTACTGCAAATAGATATTGATCAGGAAACTTATCCTCAACCGGAGAGTCTTCTTTGATATTCTGAATCCTAGATAAGAAATCAGCAACTGTGTTTTGTTTTCCAGGTCTATCTAGCACAATAATGTTGAATTCTTGCAAAAGTAAAAGCCATCTTGTAACTTTGCCATTAGTAATAGGTTTATTCATCAAATATCTAATTGCAGAGTGATCTGTATGAACAAAAGTTTCATAGCCTGTTATATAGTGTCTAAACTTGTTAATTGCATGAACAACAGCTAAGAAGTCTTTTTCAGTCAATATAATTCAACTCATTGGGAGTCAAATTTTTACTTGTTTAGTAAATGGCATAAGGAATCAAATCTTTTTGTCCAATACAATTCCTAGAGCTGTATCTGAAGCATCTGTAGAAATATGGAAATGAAGTTTCCAATTTGGTCCTCTTAAGATATGTGCTTAAGATATTTTTGCTTTCAAGGTTTTAAATGCTAGTTGGCAATCATGATTCCACTTGAATTCACAAACTTTTGTAAGCACTTTGAAGAGTGGAGATGCTAATTTGGTAAAGTTTTCTATAAACCTTCTATAATATCCTGTAAATCCTAGAAAACTTCTAACATCTTTTTGGCAATTTGGAATAGGTAACTTAGAGATGACTTCAACTTTTGATTTGTCTACTTTAATCCCATTTATTGAAATGCGATGTCCTAAAACA
Source organism: Pinus taeda (assembly GCA_000404065.3). Lineage (NCBI taxonomy): Eukaryota > Viridiplantae > Streptophyta > Pinopsida > Pinales > Pinaceae > Pinus > Pinus taeda. The sequence goes on from APFE030543753.1 coordinate 47,748, forward strand.
ATACCTTCTCTAAACATCATAAAGCATTTTTCATGGCTTAGTGAAAGGTTTGTTTCTTTACATCTTTTAAGGAATTTTTCCAAATTTTCCAAGGCTTCTTCAAATGTGTTACCATAGACTGTAAAATCATCCATATATACCTCTACACAATCATGTATTAGAGTAGAAAAAATTCTAGTACTGCTCTTTGGAATGTTGTTGGTGCATTACATAACCTAAAAGGAAGCACTCAGTAGGCAAAAGTTCCCCATGGACAAGTAAATGTGGTTTTATCCTGATCCTTAGGTGCTACTTGAATTTGATTATAACCACTAAAACCATCCAAGAATAAAAAATATTTTTTACCTGCTAATGTATCTAATACCTGATCTATAAAGGGCAAAGGAAAGTGATATTTCAAGGTTGCTTTATTCAATTCTCTGTGATCAATGCACACCCTCCATTTACCATTCTTTTTAGGCACAATTAATAAAGGAGAAACCCATTGGCTATCTGAGATTGGGTAAATAAAGTTTACATTAAGTAGTTTTTGGAGCTCTTCTTTCACAATCTCCCTAAGATTTGGATTCATTCTTCTTTGAGGTTGTCTAATTGGTATACTGTTTTCCTCAATGTAAATATGATGGATACAAGTCTTAGGATTAATACCTTTCATATCAGTATACTCCCATGCAAATGCAACAGAATTCTTTTGTAATATCTTGGTTAGCTCTTCTTGTTGTAGTTTCTCCAAGTTTTGTTTATGTTCAATGTTCTACCTAGAAAAATTTCAATTGTAGATCTACCAAACTCTTCCATAGAATAGAGTTGCCTAGATGACAAGTATTCAATATTATATTTTTCCTGTAATTGTGCATGATCATATTCTGAAGATGTTTCAAAATTTTCCAAATTGTTCAAAATTTGACAATCCTCACTAATTTCTGATATAGTAAAGATAGGCTGAATAAGATCTTCATCATCGATCCATTCCTTGTCATCTATTTTTGTGATTATTTTTGCTAGAGGATACAAAGTAAATTTCTTTGTTGAATTACCATTAGAAATGTACATGTCACCAAATCTACAACTAATAAAAGCATAAGTTGTGGCCAGCCAAGGTCTTCCTAATATGAGTGGGTGTCCTAAATTATTCTTGGGAGTTAAAATCATAAAATCAACAGGATATTCTCAAGAATATAAGAAGAGTGAAATGTCTTCTAGCACACCATATGGTTTGATTACTGATCTATCTGCAAGTTGCAATAAGGTAGGTGTGTAAAAAAGGTTAGGAAGTTTAAGCTGCTTCATAGTCTGTCTACTCATAATGTTTATTGTTGCCCCTATGTCAATCAATGTGTTTGGAATTTCAATCCCATTTATGTGTGTCTTGATAATTGGACTTCCTGGATCTACATATTTCTGCATGGCAATCTTTCCCATCATGATATCTATTATTTTTCTTACCAAGTGAATTCTTTTTGTGTCTCTTGGTTTTCTTCCTGGTCTTTTGATGCTCAAATCCTTTATTGTCTTTGCTAGAATTGGAATTTCTCTAATGGCTTGTAACAAAGTAATTTTGATACAAACATTCTTCAATTCATATTGGAAGTCATAATTGGGCAACAAGATCTGTTTTTCTACTCCTCTATCAATTTGTAATCTATCAGGAAAAGGAGGTGTAGAAGTAGATGTTGGTTGCTCAACTATAGTTGTTGTGTTTATTGACTCTTTTTGTTTTCCTTTTTCAATATTTTGGTTTTGGAGGGATGTCCCCTCAAAATTTTTATTAACTTTCAGAGAATCCTCCTTAGAAGCATCTTGTTCTTGAATATCTATAGAAGGTTTTTCCTTTTCTGGTGTCCTACCAGATCTAAGTTGAACATCATTAAGATCTAGAGGAGCAATCATATAAGTAGGAAATTGTTTTCCTTCTACCATGTAAGAATTCTTAGGGTTTTTATTATTGGGGTTTGGAAATGGTTGGGCTGGTAGTTGATTTGGTTTTTGTTGAAATGGAAGTAAGAGTTGAGGATTTTGACTTTGTGGTGGAGGTTGTTGTGGAAATGGCAATGAAAGGTGCAGGCTTTGATTTGGAAGTTGTGGTTACTAATTTTTCTGCTAATTTTGAGGGGGAGGATAGCTCTGATAACATGGAGGATATTGATAATATTGAGCAAATATTCCATAAGGATTTTGTACCCCTTGTGCCCATTGTTGAGATTGATACTGATATTGAGGTTCAGGCCAAGGTTGCTGTTAGGCCCCTATACTACTAGTGTAACCCCTTATTGTTATTATTACAACCCACTTATTATATTGATGTACCCATGTAGTGCCCATATTGTTACTATTGTGCCCCATATAAACCCACTATTGTTATTATTGTGCCCTTACATTATTATTGTTATGTCGGCTCTGATTATGTTATGACCCCTTAGACTCCTATATATAGAAAGGAGGTCTTTTCATTTGTATCATTGAAGAATTGTTCATTTATGTAATGTAAAGGAGGTTGCCCCCTCGAAGAGGCTGAAGTATAAGGCGTTGATCTATCTTTTCTATCTTTTCTTGAGTTGGTTTCATAACATATGGTATCAAAGCTTTGGATTCTAGGGTTTCGCTGCTCCAAACAGGTCATCGTGTAATTTTCTCTATAACTTTGTTTCTACGACGTTTCAGAAGTTGAAAAAAAACCCATTTGTGAAGACATCGCGCTAAATCTCGGGTTCGATGTTCAAAGCTGTTTGCGCTATATTTGTGGAGATATGATTTGAGGAATTTGGTCTTTTTGCAAACTCCTAAATTACATTCCAAACAGGCGACCTAGGGAAAATCATCATAACTTTTTCTCTGAGCATTGGATTGAAATTTCGTAAAAAGGTGCAGAAATAAAATGGACTATAGTTTCTTGTATATAGTTTTCAGAGCCAAAGGTCAAAACAGTGACACGTGGAACTTCATACACATTCGCTCTTCTGGAAAGGTCTATAATCAGGTCATCTTGGCAGATTGTGCATAACTCTTTCTTGGAGAATCCAATTTGGATCAGACTGGTGGCATTGGAAAGAGGACATAGAGGGCTACGACAGGTCACATTTTCAGAACTTAAATATCTGAAAGTACAGATTTGCAGTCGTTTCAAGTTCGAGCTCCTAAAATCAAGAAAAAGCAAGATGAGGAAGTTTGATGGCAAGGATCTCGTAAATTGGATACTTCAGATGGAGCAATATTTTGATCTACATGGTGTACCACTATTACAAAAGGTATGTATTACATCTTCATATTTAGAACTAGATCAATTTTTATGGTATGAAGGGCTTTTTTCTCGTAAACAACTTATTACATGGTCAATTTTCACGGAGGAAATGATAGCACATTATGAGGATACAAAGAGAAACACCTTCTTTAGAGCAACACCACAACAATGGGAAAGAGTAAAAGGGCTTTGTGACATAGTGGAAAGAAAAATTATGGAAACCAGGAAGCATACCCCTCACAACTATAAATATGGAAGTGTTGTTTCTCCTAGCCTTCCACAACCTACAAGGGTTACACCACAACAACTAGAAGAAAAAAGACAAAAAGGGCTTTGTTACAATTGTGATAGCAAATGCACTAAAGGTCATAAGTGTGCTGAGAAGAAATTATTTTATGTAGAATATGAAGAGGAGGAAGAAAAGGATCAAGAAACATCAAAAGAAGAGGATATACACCAGGACCCCACCCCAAAGAAAGAAGAAATGAATCAGACATATCTTGTAAAGCATTGGCAAGAATTACCACTCCTCAAACTCTCAAGATAGAAGGACATATCAAGAAGAAAAAGGTGCAAGAAGTGAAAGATCACATCAAGGAAAGAAGAAATGAATCCAACCATATCTTGTAATTCATTAGTCGAAATTACCACTCCTCAAACTATCAAGATAGAAGGACATATCAAGAAGAAAAATGTTCAAGAAGTGAAAGATCACATCAAGCATCAAGAAATGAATCCAACCATATCTTGTAAAGGATTGGAAGAAATTACCACTCCTCAAACTCTAGAGATAGAAGGACATATCAAGAAGAAAAAGGTTCAAGTAGTGAAATATCACATCGAGCATCAACAACAAGTTCTGCAACTTTTAAAGGATAATGCCAGTTTGGTGCAAAATCAAACGAAACAACAGGTAGATCAACATCGTAGTGAAAATGTTTTGATGTAAGTGATTGGGTATTTTTACTGCTACATCTCAAGCAATCTATTTATGAGAAGGAAATGTTGGCAATACTACATGCACTTAAAAAATGGCGACCTTACCGAATGGAAAGACTCTTCAAGGATGAGGATGTGGAAGCATTGTTTTGTGCTATTTCTATTATCCAACCAGATTGGATAAACGAAGCAAGGGATGAATGGAAGAAGGACGAAGAAGTATGGCCAC
>APFE030543753.1:68460-107221 GCA_000404065.3 Pinus taeda
GATATCTGTCCAAACTGTTTAATCTTGGCAGATCAAGTAGCTAGGTAGAGAAACAAAGGTTCCCAACTGTCTAATCTGGGGCCCTGGAAGAAATAAGGGTTGTGTTAGATAGGAGATCCAAGCAAAAGCCAGTGAAAAGAAAAGGCATTCAAAGGGTTTGCAAGTCCAAGTGCACCCTCCGAGAAGGAACAAAAAATGCTAGGAAAGCTAGTTGGGGTAGGTAGATGGGGTTGCAGAAATGGTATCTCTTTCAAAATCAAAGTTGCTGAAATCTATACAGGAAGAACAGCCCTATGAAGCATGACTAACTCCCCTGGTTCTCATTTGTAAAACAGTCATTACTAACTCCCTTTCCCCAAAGTTGCACAGAGCATGAGAAATCATATGTTTTACATTCTTATACCCTTGGGAAGCCACATTTCTTGTGCAAAAATCTTTTCATTTTGAACTACTCCTAAGTTCAATCCATTTGCAAATAAAACTTGGTGAGCTAGCCCCACTCATGAATTTCTTCCATACTAACAACTAACTATGCTACTTAACTCCCTATACTCCTTTACCCCTAATATTATAAACACTATGGTGTATAAACCCCACAATGAATAAATATCCCCTCCCTGGCACTATAGCCATAGTATTTCGCCCCTGGGACTTGAATTGACACCTGGTCAAGGTCAAGAACCCATGACTTGTCTTCTGTTTCACCCCAGACTAGTTTCCCTACCTAAAAAGCCATTAAACCTTGAAAACCTTGAGGAAACTTGAAAAAATATTGAAAACCTTACAAAAATACCCTTCCCCTTCTTTATCCTAAGGTCGGGGTTATTCACATTGTTTACATTTTATTAACCATTCCATAAACCCCTTTTGCCTAATGTTTCCGCCTTCGGAAATAAAAGCACCCAATACTTTACAAAACCTTCGAAAATCTTTGTATTCTATAATGGGCGGGCGCAAACAAATTAATAAGGAAAACCTTGGAAATTTTCATTAAAACAATGTTTATTGCCCGGAGGGCCCCGCCATCCACGTCCGCAGAGGAAAAGATTATTTTATAAACCGCCTGCTCGTACTTATCCTCCGTGCAGGTTGACCATGCGACGGCCGTCCGATCGCGCCTCATTCAGATCCACGGCCGAGGTTGTTTTCGGGCCATCCCGACGTCCGCACGATAACCAACGCCTCTGCTACCGTCCGCGCAAGTCAGCCGTCCGACAACCGTCAGATCGCCAGCCTCCAGATCAACGGCTGTTATGAATATCGGAAGGCCTTACGCGTCCGACAGATACCTTCCGATATCTGTCAGACGCTTACGTCAGGCCAGCATCAGCAGGGGGGCACGCGTCTTCTTTTCATTGCATCGGAGCGTCGCCTGACAGTCCGTCCGACGTACAGGACCCCTTCCGATATGGCGACACCTGTCCCGTCCGCATCAGCCTCCCGCTCCCGTGCACGTCACTACCACATCCGCTCGCCTCACCTCTCATATCGCGACAACTGTCCGCCACCTCACCGCCCCCGTGGACCTACCGCTGACCGCCACGTCACCCGATGACGTCATGCTGACGTCATCCGACCCGGGCCCCCTTGGTGACGTCATGCTGACGTCATCCATAAAGCGCGCCAAAAAGAGCTAAAAGCCATATTTTTGCAAATTTTTCAGTTTTTTCGTAATTTTCGGGAAATTACTGTGCAAACCTGCTGCATGCAAATTCACGACGCCAGTTCACCAGCTAAACTGCAAACTTCCTCGACGCACCTGACGCTCCAAAACCAGCTGCATTCTCCAGTACAGTCCTCTGTTGCCAGGTATTTCGACCTTCTCCCCTGTGAACTGGTTTTTCATGAATTTACTGTAAAAACCGCCATTAGAAGCCGTTAAACCTGAAGTTTCCACCAGCAAACCAACTTCACCCTGCCCAATTAACCGTTCAGAATCAAAATTCAACGGTGGGAACCTCTAAGAATTGCGGTTTTACTGAGAAACCTACCCTGAGTCGCGCAACCGCGGTCTCCTGTGCAAAATCCTAAAACTAGTTTCGAAGGCCTTCCTTCTTCTCAAAACCCTGCCAAAAGGCCCGGCATTGCTGTCCTAAGAGTTCGCCAATCTTGACAAACTCGGTCCCTATTGGAATTTCACTATTTCAGAGCCGCATTGTATAAAAAAAACATGGAGACCCCAGAAATACTCAATGTCACTCCTTTAAATGCTCCTCAGAGGGAGCTGGACTGGCAGGACTTAGCAGACTTGGATTATCAGATTTCAGAAGCCTCCAGGGAAAGGACTACCCCTCATCTTCAACTGTTAAATGAGTTCAGGACCAAGCACAGGGATGGGACTGATATCCTGGGTATTTGGGAGTCTGCCCTGCCACTTTTCAAGATGCCTTCATGTTTACAGTTTCCTGATCTTATCCATCTTTGTGCCAGTCAGTATGAGCCATCACAGAGGGCAGTAGTGAACCATGAGGGTGAAGTAGTATTCTATACCACCCCTCAGGCCATCAGAGACATGGTTCAGTTCAAAACTGACAAGCCAATGGTTCCCTTATCTCTGCTGGATTTAATTAACCAAGGGCAAAAGACATTGACAGAGGCAGAAATCCTCAGGTTTAACCAATTATTCATTGACAAATCAGATAGAATATTGCACCCTCCTATTTTTGATGGATACCTAAACCAACTTGGACTAGATTTGGCCCATATGGTGAGCGCGGTCCTGGGTTACAAATCAACAGAATTTATAGAAGAGACCGTGCTGGTCATGATGTTAAGGTTTGCCCCTGGGAGGGCCCCCATCTGCTACAACTATGCTACATATATATCAGATAAAATCCATGAACAATTCTTGCATTTACCAAGAGAAAGGATGTTCAGGTACTCTTCATACATTTTTCATCTCATCCTATATCACCAATATGATAAATTCTCCTTTGAGATGAAGAGGACAGATGCAGCAGGTAAACCAAGGTCAGTTGTATACTGGAGCTCCATCTTCCACAAAAGCTCTCCATACACATACTGTGAGTTCATAGACTCATTTATACACCCAGCCATGTCCCTACTCTTGAAAGAGTCTCCTCCTAGACTCACTGAGGACATGAAAAGGATATTACAACTATCCACGGCCTACAGTATAGGGGACTGGTATTTTTACCAACATCACACAGTAATCAGGATGTATGGGTGTGAGTTGAAACCTTTCAAGCTACCCCGGTTTGTGCCTATGAGGCTCTTCGCCCTGGAGTATTTTAGACAGTTTGCCTATGTGGATTTGGTCCATTTTTCAGGAAAGGGTAAGAAAGCCCAACTCAAAGTAAAAAATCAGCTCGGGCACATTGTATTAAATAGAAGAGAAGGATGGAAAGAGGCAGAGAGAATGCTGGAAAACCTAGGCCTAACATATAGCTTCCTATGGAGACCATATGACCCCAATGGTTTCATATCCAAAAGGAGATTGAAGTATAAACTTTCCAGTTATGAGCATCACAACATGATCCTCATAACAAGGCATGCAAACCAGCCAAAGTGGCAGAAGAACACCCTAGTAGAGCCCCTAACACAAGAAGAACTAAATGAAAGGGCTAAGAGACATTTATTGAAAATGGCTGACTTGGAGTGTCCTTCACAGGTGTCTACCTTGCCTGGTCCTCAGACAACAGTGCCATCATCCTCAACTGCAACACAAGGAAAGGCAGCAGAAACTTCAAAGCAAGGCCAGGACAAAGGGAAAGAAAAAATTATGGAAGAAACAGAGGGCCAACAGGGCCAGCAGGAGCAGCAGCAAGACCAGCATCAAACTGATCAGCAGGATCAGGAGAGGCAACAGGGAGGAGGCCAGCCAGACATTCAAGAGAAAACAACTAGTATGGCCCCTCCCAAAACAGACTTTAGGGTTGACCCTTCACTCCTCCACACCCCTCTGAGGGAAGATATCAGCAGAAAAAGGGAGAGGGAGACCCCTCTTACAGAAGGGTCAGAGAAAAGGCAGAGACTAAATCCTTTTGGAGAAGAGGAAATGCATAGTATTGAGACCTCTGCCAGCTCAATACAACAGGAACAAGACAGAACCGCACTCGGGGAGGTCAGCTCCTCAGGGCAAGGCAAAAGTAGAGCTGAAAGCATCAAAGACTTCTTCAGAGATGCTAAGAGAAGGAGTGAGCCACTGAAAATAAAGCTATACAATTATCTTTTAAACATGGCTCCACCAAATCAGCAGAGGCTTATGTCTGCATATGATGTACAAGAAGCTAAATTGACTTTGAGTCACTTTACCCCCACAGAGCAGCGACCTCAATCAACTGCTGACTATATAAGGACAAACCTAGAGGTCCTTGCAAAAGACATCCACCCAATGGACCAAATCGAACTTCATAAACAAACAGGTGAGATGGTATATGCTTCCCTAGCAGACAAGACCCTGGTGAACTACAAGCTACAGGACAGTTTGAACAATACAGCTTCACAGCTTGAATTGGAAAGAGCATCCTCTCAAGCCAAAGATAACAGAATCAAAGCCTTGGAAGACATCATCATAGAATTTGGGCATGATCCCAATGACATCAAGGCCATTCAGGAAGTCCTCAAATTAAGGGATGCAGATTTAGCTGCAATCAAAAAGAGGATGAAAATCCCACCAACAATTCATCCACAGACCGATGAAGTTGCTCAGCAAAGGAGAGACAAGGACATCACTAACCTACTGATGACCTTGTACAAAGAACTGGTGGAAACCCAACAAAGACTGCTGGAGACTGAAAATACTTTAGAAGCTACTGTACAGAAGGGAGAACAAGGGCAGTCTTCTAAACCAGCCACAGAAATAATAAACCTTGAGGAGACCCCTAAAGAGGACGTCCCTCCAAAGCAGGACATCCCTCCAAAGGAGGTAACAGAAACAAAGCAGGCAGAAAAAACAGTCCCAGCCACAACAACTCCTGCTACAACAGAAATGTCTGCAAAAGAGCCAGCCACTGCAGCACCACCAAAAGAACAAATCGAGAGCCCAGAAATGCAGAAGCTAAGGCAGGAAATACAAGTGCTGGAAGCTCAAATGATAGAGCTGAATAAAGCCAAGGAAACTCTGGCTAAAATAGAGGAAAAATATGACAAATCCAAGCAGAACGTGGCTGAAAGGGAAAGGGAAGTCAAAGCCCTGAAAAAGACTATTGCAGAGTTGGAAAAGCAACTCAATTTTGACAAAATAACAGCAGAAGTCAAGCAGGTCATATGGACTGATATTGGCCAAGCAGTCACTAACCAATGGGAGTACATTGTTGCCATGTATGAGCAGATAGGACTCATTGGCAAAGCGAAGAAAGAGCTATACAGGGCAAGAAATGACCTAGGCAATATGGCAGACCTTGCCCCAAAGATGATAGAAGTCCTGAATTATAGGAATAGTTCTCAGCTGATCCAGATGGGAATTGCTAACAGAACTGAAACTATTTCCATAATTAAGAGGACTACAACGATGAAGAGCCTCATTCAAACACTGGACAGAAGGGTACATGACATGCAAACAGATATAACCAAGTTCCAGAATAGATTCACAGCACTGCAAGACAAAGGGCTCCCCAGCCTAGAAGAATCAGGAAAGCTTCTCTCTTATGAGAAGTATATCAAAAGACTAAGCACCTTTTCAGCCATGCAGATTGCTGAGGCTTCTGGGTCATCTACAACAGGCCCATTGACAGGACAAGCTCTGTTTAATAAATTAGACAATTTGTTCTTTATTAAAAATGAGGTAGCACATTTATTTGATAAGCCTCCCGATTTTTATAAGTATACTAAAGTTGATGAGACCGTAGGGTTAATTTTGAAGCATCAGCTTCCTCACCCAGATAATTGGCAGGACTTGGTAAAACTACTTTTGAATCAGGGGGGAAAAAGAAAACAATTTTTTGCAGCAATACAGTCAATATTGCACTTACAGGTGGACAAAGCCACGACAGAAAGCATAGAGACACTGAGCCAACTCAGCACAGGTACTCAGCATCAACAAACGACATCAGCAGGTACAGGTGACAGAGTCAAGAAAGATACAGAAAATCAGAGGCGGTAAGACACTTTAATGCTTCATTTATGAAGAACAGCACAGTTAAAGTCCGCAGTATTCAAAGGGCAAAAAGCCATTCTGACAGCAGTTAAAAGCTTTTACTATCATTTATACTTGTAATAACTTCTCATCTGCTTTATCTATACAAGTGTAATAGATATTTTTTCCTCAGATGACCTCATTCCTGAGATATTTTGTAGACAAACTTCTATATATTCCCCCTCGCGTTTGTTTAGGGGGGTTGGACTCCGGATGTATGAATTCTTTTCTGAGATATTCTCGGCTACTCTGATATTGTAAATTTCTCAGACAGTTTAATACAAAGGCAGTGGGATTTCTTCAATGATGTGTTCTCTCTTGGTCTCTTGATGGTGTGTGGCTCAAAGTTGCAGGATTCTTGTTCATTACATGACTCAATAAGTTTTCTCATGGCTCGTTACGTTATGTATGTTTCCAGTTATTCCATATGTTGCTCATATTTCCTATTTCTCATGTTTCCTATGTGTTTAAAACTCTAGATAGTAAAGAAAAAGGATAGCCTCAGGATTTAGTCATTCACTACCCTGAGCTCAATCCGAGCTATCTCATATGTTTTTCTTCTGTAAAAGTGTTTAAAGTGTAATTCTTGAATGCTACCTTTAAGCCATATCCTTACTGTGCATTGTCGTTTTAAGAATTCAAGTGATTTCTCTTAGATGACAGGTCTCTTTCACAAATATACAGCTCAAAGTAACGAAATCTTCATTGCTCATTACTAGTTGTATATGCATCGTCCTCAAAATTTCACAGTTTGTTCCATGAAGTGCACACAGGCCTTGCAGCTTTTCCTCCTCACCAAAATCAAGATTTCAAGAGAAAACACTCCTAGACCCCATTGCCCAATGGATTAATCATCCCTGTTGATATACTTTAGAGGAAACAGAAGCATCCTCCCAACCAAATACACAACAAATACCAAAAACTTATCTCACAACTAGCCTAAAACCCTCACTGAAAGTAGTGACAAACCTCAAAGAGAGAGCCCTCTCTGACTGCAGCTGGGCTAGAAGCTGCAGCCCAAAGTTTGGTTAGTGGTTACCCCGGCCGTATTCTCTTAGGAGTCAAAGAGAACAACCTGGGTGTTAACAGATATGATCCAAGAGGAATGCTAGTAGAGTATGATGTAGTAGAAGAAGATGATAATGTTGAAGAGGATGATGGTGTATAGGAGAATTTAGTTGATGATTATATGTCAGATCATGAAGATGTCAAAGAATTTCAAGGAGATGTTCGAGAGAATGTTCTTGATGAAGATGATATTGATGATGTACTGTCAAATGAAGAACTTGAAGAAGTTGAACCAAATATAGGAAATGATGTTCATCATGATGATATGTATGATGGTATGATTATTGAAAATGATGACACTAATTTTTTTTTAATTGTTTCAATGCAATTTATGAACCAGACGATGCAAATGTTGATTTAATGGATGAAGAAGGAGAATAATGATATCAAAATGGTGTAAGGTACGAGATGCATTTATATGTTTGCAGATGTAGATTTGTTCTCTTTAATTTAACTTAAATATGTTTTTCTTAGTAATTTCTATATATGATTGATTCTTACCAAGTTGCTTTCAAATAGTTTATACTAGATAAATTGGGTGTTGAGAATATTGAGAGTGATGTGAGGGGGGGTGGTAGGGGCCATATGAGCTTCCACCTTCATGCGGTTGGCCTTGTTTAGTAGAGAATATTGTATTATTATTGAAACCAAGAGAATCTCATTATTGGAGCAAATTCATATTCTCTTATTAATTAGCCCCATACATAGTGACCTGTGAATGGGGCCATCATTGAAATTTTGTAGTTTTTTCTCAAATGCATTGAAATTTGACATGGATACAGTAGATGCCTACATTGACAGTATGGTAGGGTTTCAATACTCAAATTAAAGTTATGGATGAAGCTTTCTAAATACTTTCTAAAGAGAACATGAGATTGGAAAAGTGACTAATACAAGGATTTATGTATCACCTTGGAAACAAAGGAAACAAGAATGATGACTTTGGAAACAAAGGAAATGTTCATGGTTGTAAATTATTCTTCTATAATATATGGATGATGGATAGGGCCTTGGAAAACCAAATATTTGACACAAAAGGATCTATATATGAATCACCTTGTTAAGGACCTATAGGGATTGATTATGCAAGATAATTCATATTTGTATATGAATTATTTATCAAGCCTTCACATACATGCTAATATTTTGAAAAGGATGAGGGTGATTATCATTGCATCATTTTGAAAAGTATCATGATGATTATTTATGTTTTTTGGTTGTGTAATGCATGGGTATATTTCATAATTTGCATGTTCTTAAAAAAATTACTATTTTGGAAAACAGACTATTACAAGTGTACATGTCAACCAACACATCTACATTAAATTTTGTTGTAGCTTGACATACTTGATGGTTCATACTACATAAACCAAATTAATGTTGGAACTTGCAAATCCATGTGAATCTCTATCATTTTGGTAATATATGTTTATTTATCTTTGAATAATATTTATTCTTAAAGAATATTATAAATTTCTATTTTAAATATTTATCTTATATTAAGTAATTATTGAAAAATAGTTATGTCCATGATTTCCTTTATATCTCTTTAACTATTTTGGAAAATTATATGCTACATTACAATACATGCTAATATATTTTTAAAATATTATGATTCAAGCGAGAGTTGCATTTGGGGAAGAAAATTCAGGATGCCCAAAAGGATTTTCTTTACCATTATGAATTCCCTCTATCATTGTTCCCCTTCCTTTCCTTATGCAAGTGAAGAGTGAGAACAAGGGCTTCCCTTTAATCCCACTACAAGTTCCGTTTCATTTCCTTCCCTTGCATTTCATTCATAGATGCATGCAAGCGAAGAGCGATAACAAGGGTTTACCTTTCATCCCTTTATGAGGTATTTTGGTGATATAGCTTAGTATGCGTCAAACACTGATCAGAGGATTTGAGTATGAACATGCAATAGCCAAAAACAAAAAAAATGGTAATCATTTCAACCTCTTCTCAACTGTTCATGAAACAAGGAGCTAATTTCTAGGGTTTTATTCATTGGCTTTTTGGTCTTATTTTTTTTCTGTGGTTTTCATGGGTACCTATTGCAAGAACATTACTACCTATCACCAATTCCCCTTCAAATAGTCAATGTATCATTCATTGAAATTTATCAATAAACATAACATAAAATATCCAATGAATCAAATTGAGTGCACTGTACTTATCAATCCAATCCACATAACCAACAATTCATAAAAATTTCAGAGCAGTATGATTCTCACTTAATAGAACCAACTAATTATGCAAAAATCCCTAACCAGAATTTACAATTGCAGTTAAACACTTCACTTATTACAGTGGACGGCTATAGGATGGACAATTCAGTTAAAACGAGCTTCAGATTCTTCCACAAGAAACTCACATTACCAAAGATCCTTGTTTCCTTTACTTCCTAGCATACTTGATGGTTTAAAATGTGAGCTTTGCTACTATAGGAAGGATGATTTGATCTATATTAAAGCCTCCAATATTGGATTGCACCTAAATTACAATTTTTTGTTCCATCAACAAACCCTTTTATCTCCCAGAAAAATATTTGGTTGGCTTCAATGTTGTGATGGAGATTGCACTTCTGCAAAATCCCTTCAAGAGTAGAAAGATGATCTCATTGCCTCCTTGGTGATACTCTTGTGCCTAGAACAAGAGACCATGAGATTCTCTTCTATTATTCCAAAAAAAAGATAGAGACTTCATTATCCTTCTGGCATGCCCAAAACAAGAGATTAATCTCAACAGAAACATTGATGCTTTTCTATTGTGCCTAGAATCAAGGATGTAGGTCTCAGAGAAATTTGTTGCCCAAACTGATACTAATCATTACATAATTTGTTTCCCAAACAGATACTAATCATTACATAATTTGTTTCCGAAACTGTAATTAACCCTCACAGAACTTGTTTCCTTAGATATAAATCTTGTGCTAATACCAGAGATAAAAATAGAAGGATGTCAACTAGGGTGGAATCTTTCACCACCGAAATTGATAAAAGAGAGAGAGGTGATCTTAAAACATCAGAGCTAATGTTAAAAAAATGAATTGATTCACACTTGATGATCCAAAATGAATTTATCCCTCATATTTATAGATTTCCTAGAGGGGTCTCTTCTTCCTTAATGATTTAGTAGACTTTACTTCAAACCCCAAATTTAGGTTTTTTCACCTAGCTGCCCCAAAACTTGCCCAATTATGGGTAAATTTGGGGCTTTTCCTATCTATTGAGGATTATAGCCTATGGGATGGATAGACTATTATGTCCCATTTTTCTCAATTTGTAGAGGACGTTGTGGGAGAGCATTCAAATTAATGGTTGAACGCTAGCCACAAATTTAAAGGCCAATTTGCCTTATTTTACAATTGCATTTAATTCATAATTCAAGCTAAGTTGGGTGCACCCAAGAGACATATTATTAGGTATATTTTTTCCTATGATCTCACTAAGGAAATTTCATTAATATTTCAGCAAATTGAGACTATGATTAAGCACTAATCCATGTAAACACTTTTACCCAAAACTAATGATTGCAAATCCATGCTCTTGTCATTCTACTCAATAGTTAGCACTTGTATCTATCGATCTAAGGGTTGTTTGTACAAGTTATCTTCAAGAAATGGATGATTCCTTTTATGGAGACTAGACATCTATGTATTTACAACCATTCTTTCATATCTACGATCTGGTAATACCTTTTGTGTCACTGATGGCTCTAAGGTTTCAACATATATCAATTTTAGGAATAGAGATTCGTTTTCACGTTTTATCATAAATTGATTCCTCGATTTTAAATGCTTATTTAGAACAACATGAGAAACCCTTGCTAGCAAACCATTAATTTTCCTGAATCAATATTTACTTGGCCACCCTTTCAACATGAATCTTTGGGTGAATTCTCCACCCGTTCCATAAATATTTTGATACCACAATTTTCAGTAGTTTAGAAAGCCCCTTTTCCAGCGAATGACAATTATGAAGACCGACCATAGCTACATTTTACAACAGTATGAATAGCTTAATAATGAGGCTTCTTTAGACAAATCAAATGAGGTTTTACGTAAACCAATACATTTGAAAACAATATATAACCCCTAGGTACACCTCTCGGAGACTACAAAAAACTCCAGCCAAAAAAAAAAGATATGTCCAAAAATGAGAGGGTTAAACGTCTATAATTATTAGGTAGGTTTGCTAATGTAGATTTGCATGATAATAACTTGGTTCCATTTCCAAGGTAGTTTTCAATCCTTGGATATCTATAATGACATGAGTGATATTTTCTTGCTTAGTTTTCAAGATTCAAAGCTCCCTCTGAAGTTCCCTCTGAATCCAAGGGCTAGTCACAGACTTTGTTTTGATATTATAACTTCTTCTAGCCCATACATTCTACATTATGTACTTGCAATCCTCTTTGAGGATATCATAAAATAATTGTTACAATCAAGTAATGAAAATAAAACAAGAGACTATATTTACTAAAGAAATCAATAATACTAAAAGAAGAGAGATAAAGCACTTATATTTTATGAACATCAACAACTCCTTCTTGATCTTATACTTATCAATGTAATAAATCTAGATATAATTAGGGATTTTCTTTCTTTCAACAACTCATGCTAGGGTTTTTCCAAAAATCCTAGGCATTTTCTTATCAAGCCTTCTTAGGTTCACAAACCCTCGAAATCAAAACCTTCATTACACATGGAAGAACTAAATCTAGTGTTTTTATCCAAAGAGCCTAAAGTCAATTACTCATAAACAATGATCCATATTAGGGATTTTATCACAAACCCTAATGTTAAAAAACTAAAAGTATATTTTTCACCAATATTAGATTACTCTAGGGTTTTTCCAAAAACACTAGAAAATCAACCAAACCCTAACTCCTTGCAGGACATATTCCTAAACTTCACACAATCCCATGATTTATCCAAGTGATATAAATCGTGTATTAAATTACGTTCTTCTTGAACAACTTGATCATCAAAGAAGGTTTCTATTCCTAAAAAGGATTTTTGAACATAACACCATTATGCCATAGAGGGATCACATCAACGAGATAGCATGCATCATTTCACAATGAAATTCAATGTTAATGACATTTGTTTTTATTACAAGAAACTTGGATCAAGTATTAGAAGATTCTCAAATCTGAAATTTATACATTGTTCATCAAGGATGTCATACCAACTAATTCATGTTTGTATTAGACCATATCACAAGGCTTCATATTTCTTTTCGCATTCTACTCACTTCAAATTTTACCACAAATTCTGCAATTTGAACTTGTGTCAAGAGGAATTTTTGTAACATCATAAAATTCACTCTTGGTATTCTTCAAGGAGAGATTTTCATGCTTCTTCCAATCAAACCAAATATTTGATACCATGCTGAAATTTCTCTCTCCATTTGTAAGGTGTCAGTTGGAAGAGCTCTAAAGATTTGGAATAAAATTTCTCTATTCATTGTCTATGCTATTTTGGAATGGTTATGCTACTTTTTTGTATGTGTGGTAGATGTTTTTGGTGCATATTGATGATTTTATTATGGCTTTTAGATTGTCAAAGTTAACTTGGAATATCACAAATTTTGCTTCAGGAATTTTACGCCAAGTGAGAACCTAGGAGGTAGCACCTTAAAGCTTATAAAGTTTCTTTCAACTATTTTATTGAGGTTTATAGTATTTTCTAAATAAATTTTATTGAGGGGTAGCAGGTAATTGAAATATATAGAAGGAGGGACTCTTCTCATTTTAAAGGAAGAATTTTAGGAGGAAATACCGTCTATGAGGCCAATTCCATCATCATTTTGTAGGTGAAATGGAATAAAGGAATTTTGGTGAAGTTATGTCATGATAACTTCTTTTGTTATAAATCACGTTGAAAATTTCGCTGCCAAATTAAATATATTGGTGTATCCCTCATTATATGGTTGTATACACATTCTCTATGGGTTGTTTGTACTTGGAGAAGGTATTTTAAGATAAGTGTTTCATCTCTCTTTATCTCTTGAAGTAAACAAATATCATAATGAAGAAAAGGTTGCATCTTTTTTAATTTCTAAAGATTCTTTGATACTCCCTTTTGCATTAATTTTTGCACAAAATAATAGTTCGAATATAATTGAAATAATAGTTGGCATATAATTGGAGGTGAAATAGAATATTTATAGCCTTTTCATTTAGATTTATGTATTGATGTGATTGATTTAATTGGTAAGGTTTATGCCTATGTAACTTTATTGATCTCTCCATTACACTTCAATATTCTTCATCAAATTATGCTCTTGAATCCATTTTCCCAAATGTTGTCTTGCTTTTATTTCAATTTATTATCTAAAAATAAAAAATAAAAACTCAATTTTACAAATCTAAATTTTATATCAACTTTCTAAGGACAATTTTTTAGCCTTATTGTGCCAAAGGATGGACAACATAAAATAACGAGGACAACCATTAAGGTTATAATGGATGGTCTCTTCAATTTTCTCCCGAGTTTATGCTTCGTGATTGGACTTGTGTTTTTTTAAGTGTAGATTTTGGATTTAACACCTCCACTATTATAAATCCATGAGTTGAGTGCTACCTATGAATTTTCAATGCCTTTTTGCAACTGAAAATTTGGAACATAAATTCATTTCCACGTTATCTCGTAAATTGAATCTTATTTTTTAAATGCATATTCATAACAACATAAGAAACCCTTGATAGCATAGTAATTGTTCCTGAATCAATATTTACTTGGCCACCCTTTAAACGTGGATCTTTGGGTAAATTATCCACACAATCCATCAATATTTTGATACCACAATTTTTAGTAGTTTAGAAATCCCCTTTTCTAGTGATCTGGAAATTCCTATGTTTATCCATTTTCAATTTGCATATTAAACTCTCCATTTGTATTCATCCACAAATTCAAACCTATGTAATATGTTTCAGAGCTTTGTAGTAAATTAAATATTTTCTTCTCTTGTCTCAAGTTCCTATAGTAAGACAAACCTCTGCTCCCTTTGGATTTTGCACCACAGAGATAAGATAGTTGACCTCTTCTCGAATATTTGAAGAATCACAAACCTTAGATGAATGTCTCTATAGTGATACAAAAACTTGGGCTTCGACCTCTTGTGGTGACACTGAAATAACACATATCTCAGACTTATGTACATATTTCAGACCTTATAGTTACGTCTTTAGAATACATCAGACTTTGGGTTTCTTGCTTCAAAAAGGATTGGTTACAAACCTTCTTTAATGGTACTTTGAAAATGTTCATGAGAATTTGTTTTTTCAACAAGGTTTACAAATACGAATTTGTCTATAAATTTGTGCCAACATTACAAGTCATTACTAGGAGAATGAGCTATCTCTAATCCACTTGTCTTCTATTGAGTCAAACAAGGTGACCTTGCTGATGTTCACTCATTTCTAGTTGAGTCATTATCAGATCAATTCTCTTTAGTTGGGATAAGAGCACATAAGCTTACATGAGGAAGGAAACTTGTTGGACTTTAGTTAGTCATCTTTAGTTGAGTGGAGAGAGCGCATGGCTCTTGTTCACTTCACTTCAACTAAGCTACATGAGGGAGTTAAACTAGGAGTGCATGGCTTTTTCTCTCTCTTATGATTCACCTTACTCCACTCCACTAGAAATAATGCATGAGGCACTTGAGGAAAACGTGTGAATTTAGCTTCAAATCACCTCTCTTCACTTCACTTCAACCAAGATGCATGAAAGGGTTCAATTGGGCATATTATAGATCACTTCACTCCACATCATTGTTTAGTGGGTACATGAGTTGAATGCATGGCCTTTCCTTCACTTCACCTCATCATAAGTCAAGGAAAACACATTGCATGGGATTTGTGCCTCCTTTAGGAGGATCAAAGTTATATAAAGTGAGGTTTAATGGCCATTGATTGGTGGAATTTGTTTGATAGTAATCGACAATGCTTCATCTCTATCTCTTCTTTACTTCTTTCATTTCTATATATACTATATGCATGGTAGGTCCTCCATATATGTATGCATTTTCAAATCAACACTAGTAATATGAATTTATATGGAGGACCATTTTTATAAATATCTCCATAACCTTTAAAAAATCAATGTTCCCATTTCAAATTATTTAGGACCTTTGCACTATTCTTCAGAACACCCCATCATGTCACACATTACAATAGTTAATAAAATACCATAGTGAAAGTTTTGTTTTGGTACCCAAGCCAAGAACAATCTAAATGTGCTTAATAACATAATATTCTCGTAAATAAATAAATATTTCATTGTTATGTTTGTTTTTCTTTCTATCTTTAATTTGTTGTTTAATTTTTTTTGTGTTTTATTTTCCACCCTTTTTATTTTCTTTTACTTTAAGATACAATTACTACTACCTCGAATTACAATCATTATTCCCTTGAGTAAAAGTTATTGTTCCCTTAAGTAATAGTTGTTGTTCCCTCAAGTCACAATTGTTGCTCACTCAGGTCTCAGCTACTATGACCTCTAATTCTCTTTTGTACATTTGTGCCTCTTGGGACTTGTTATTTTCTATGATCCTTTAATTTCTCGTTGTCCTTGATAGTGATTATGCTTAGATTGAAGAACCTTACCATCCTAATATCACTTGGGGATAAGGGGTTTTCATGGGTTAAAAATGCATCTTGTACTTTTTCACTAAGATTGATTAATAAAAGCAATTTTTTATTAATTCCAAGGTTTATTTGTGTATTCATTGATTTGAGTTTTTAACATGTAGGTTAAATCCTAGGCAGTTGGGCTCGCTTCCCTAGGCAAAAATATCTCTTTGTATAATACAGATTAGTTAGTTTTTGATTAAATGCAGTTTCCTTTCTATGTTACTACTTGGATTGGTTAATATTGTTTCCTAGTTTATTGATAGATAGTTCTCAGCATTTCATTTTATACGAAGAAGTTTTTAGTGGTTTCTTTTTACTTGTTTCTTCTTGAGAACATACATGTTGTTCCTTATCTTCACAGTGTTGTTTCTTAGAGAGAGATTGATATTACTTAATGTTTGATTTAGATGTCAAAATAGTTAGTTGTTTAATGTGTGTAGGAGTCTAGAACAAGGTTAACACTTTATTATGTTGTTTCCTGATTCAATTCTAGTTTGAATTTATGTATAGTAATGTTTTGATTTAGGCTTGTTCTCAACTGATTCCTAATTCCTCATTCTTGTATTTTTTTTTTCAACGAAGAACATTGTAGATTTTCTTAATTTCCATTATGTAAGAGCTTAGTTGAATTCAAATAGGAGTGAAGTTATCAATTTCTTTAAGAATGAATGAATTAATAATTAGATGTAGCTAATAAGATAACATAGGAGACTTCATACAGAACCACCATTATTTTTTTATAACTTCTTGCATAGAATTTTCTTGGCTTCCTTGAAATAACCAAACATTTATTTGGTTGACAAATCAATGTTTAGGTAGTTAATTGTTTAACTTTAAGCAGTTTATTAGCTCAACAAAGGGTATATGCTGAGATGTTTTCAAAATCCCTGAGATAAACTTATGCAAATAGGTACAAGTTTTGGTGAGCATAGAGGTTATGAGGGAGGCCAAGGTGAGAGCTAAAAAATCTCATCTATGTACTCCATTCTATATTAATGCAAGAGTAGTAAAGTTTTACCCCATTTCATTTCATTCACGTCTCTTCTTATTGTGAATGTTTTGATTTAGATTTCATATATGTGCACTGACATTTTTATTGCAAGAGAGTAGGAATTGCTTGTTCTCTTTGTGTGTAGGTTACATGGAAGAAATATGAGCCAATATCTCTGGGAGATCTTCCCCAAGCTAGACGCAACAAAATATTCCACTTCTCGCAATAAGAGGTAATTCTTTCACTATATATTTGTTATTTCTAATGCATGTTTTAGATTTCTTGTTTGCTTTGCATTAATTCCATACACACACACTGCCTGGGAATATCGTGGGAAATTTTTTTGGTCTTAAACTACCCTACTCATGTAAGTGAAATTCGCTATTAAAAACCAAGAGGGCTTGTAGAGTTAAAGAATGCACATTATTGATATTGCTCAGTTGTGTTATCCCAAAGAGACATATAGTGAGGATATCAAGCAACTGTACATATTTTTTGACATGATATCAAATTGGTTATCACATACATACATTTTGGATATTGTAATTTTTTTTTTTTGTAAGTCAGCGTTTTGTATTAAGAAAACAAAACATATTTTACAAAAGGACTGCCCGGGTAGACAAGAGCCCGAGGCTCTGCTTGGAACATATCAACTTTGACCAAAGGACCTCCTATATAACCCGAAAGAAAAACGGGCAGCCGAAAAGGATAGACCATCCACCTTGGCCTCGAGGAGTAGACAAGAAGAGAGCAGTGCTAAACAAGAAACAACTAGATGAAACAAACATACTAGAGCCCTACTAAGGATCCTACCCAACTTGGGTGGAATCCTCAATTCGGCCCTTTTTTCCTTTCTTTTTACCAACTTTGACCCAACCAAGATGATCCTGTTGCGTTGGTAAGATTTGCAAACTAAGCTGGGCTGACGGAGAGATATCCTTGTCTGAATCCGAAGGAGAGGTCTCAAGAGATCTTTTCTGTGAGAGAGGTGGGACAGTGGTCTCCTCAGGACCTATGGAGACTGGATCCTGTGCAAGAGAAGCGTCCATACCGTCCTTGTCCACATCCTCTTCATCTGAGCTGGAATCAAAATCATCCATGGGGGGCGGGTCAAAAGGTTTCCAGTTCTTGGATTTCGGCTTAGGAGCGGCATTCTTCCTTTGGGCAGGGATCGTTGGACACGATCTTTGAAGGTTCCCAGTGAGATGGCAATTTCTGCAGCGGAACACTGTGTTCTCGTAATCTAGGGTCTGAGTCCAGTGGAAGTCTCCAAATTTGAGAATGATCTGATCTGGAATTCCTTTACTCATGTCTATTTCTACGCAGATTCTGGCGAAGGTGTATATGCCCTTTTCCCCTCTAGATGTGTCTGTGGTTAGAAAGCGGCCTAGAGAATTACCGATTCCTTCAAACACAGCAAAGTGCCATAAAGGAGCCGGGAGATTAGGAAGTCTGACCCAGATGGGGAGTTTGGTGATGATAGATGTGGAGGGATCGAAGTCTGGGAACCAAGGGGTTAACAATAGCCCCACTGAGTCCCAAAACCAGGGACCTTCAGTTAATTCTTTTTGATAATCCTCACTGTCAACAAAAACTACAATGAAGAAGCCTTTTGAGCAGAGAAGAACCTTGCAGTTGTTGGTCCAGTTCGAGTGAATCCATTTGTAGAGATCTGTTGTGCATGGCCAAAGCCCATTGAACCTGCAAATAATGTCTAATTCTGCAAACACTTGGAATTGCCTATCCATCGTTGGATGTATTATTTCAATGGAGGGGGTTTCCTCCAGCTTGTCCACCAAAAAGGGTTTTGGAGCCTGGGCTGGTGGAGCAGCACTCTTAGGCTTCTGAGCATGGACACCATCTTTGTAAGAAAACGCTGCCACTGAAGAAGACTGTCCATCAGCTCCCCCTCTCAAACGAAGGGAAAGAATGATGGAGGCATTTCTTTGAATGTAGTAAAAAGAAAGGGGCAGGTGATCCTCAAGCTATTTACCTTTGAAGAGGAGCCTTTGAGAAGCAAAGGGAATCCCCATCCTAAAATCCAGTATTTGCTTGAGGTCTTGCACTTGATCCGAAGAGCTCACCCACTGAAGCAGAGTTTTGCCTGAGAGGAGCACAATTAGGATCTGGAAAGATGTAGAGTGCTCCAGATTCTGCTTTCCTCTGCAAATCTGAGACGAGAGGACTCTGGTGCATGCACATCTTGCTAGGGGCATAGCCTGTGCCTGTTTCTTAGATCCCTGCGTAGGGCAGCACGCAGCTTTAATCACTGGGAATGGCTTGAAAGAGGACGGGGCCTCTCTGAAGCTTACTGCTCCAATTTCTGCTGGTCCGAGCAGAGGTTGGACGATGGCTGGACGTTGCATCTCACGACAGTTTCTCAGAGCCTTTCCAGAAAATCCAATTTGTGCATTGTTTGAGATCTGTCCCTTCCAAGAGACCAACTCTCAGCGCAGCATTCCTACAAACACTTGCCACACAACCTCCCTGCTTTGACATTTTTCATTTGTTTCGAAAACAAGGATGCCTAGAAGCGTTTTGGATACCAATCTGCAAAACCTTAAGTAACTCATGGAGGTAGACTGCTCTAAAGAAATAAGTACCTTTAAAGATATCCAACTTCTCGCCCATAAATGGTTCTGAGGAAGATGAACCAAACAGAGGGTAAACACCGCAATGGAAAACGAGACCTCAAGCAGAGGGAGCCCTTGCAGCATCGTTGTCCATAGGTCGTTTCCATTTGTGCCAAAGAAAATGGCCCTGCGGGGTTTTTGGGAGACCCTTGCACTCGAGAAGCAAATCTGGAGGAAAACGCTCCTACCGAAGTCTGCCCACCCGCCTGAAGACAACTTCTTAACAACAGAGTTGCGCGGCTCCCGAATGCGGATTTCCATGTTGTCGTAGGGTAGAATGATCTCCACACGCAGATTGGAATCATCAAGAAAACGGTCGCTAAACCCCCACTCCAACAGCGGCTGCCTGAGGTGCTCCATTTTCCCAATATCAATGGCATAATCGCGCAAAGAATTTCTACTGAGCACAAGCCCCCATCTAATCTACACAGGTTCGCCCTTCCCAACGAGGTAATCAAGGCTAGGAGTCAGGGTTTCCAAGACGGGGAACGCCATGGCTTGTAGCAGGTTCTTGCTCGGATATTGTAATTTACTATAGATTATATCTTTATTTTTATATAATAAAAAAAATCAACATAATGAGTAGTAGAGATTATACTAATAAAAAACAGGGAGAGGGCCCTAGTCCCTTACATCTTCTGTCTGAAAATATCAAAAATATTTCAACTACGTAAACATAAGGATTACTATCACTGGGACTACATGACCAACTATAACATAAAAGATGGTAGCTCTATAGATTGTAGTAAGACCCCAACAAAAATATACACTTGCTAAAATACATTATAAACCAAAATTGGTAGATATGACTAAACTATAAAACCAAAAAATAACTCCAGTGAGTGCAACAACTGCGTGAAATTTGATCTTAAACACCTAGAGGGCTTGTAGAATTAGAGAATGCACATTATTGATACTGCTCAATTGTGTTGTCCCAAAAGGAAATGTAGTGAAGATATAAAGGAATTGTACATGTTTTTTGACACGATATCACGTTGGTTGTCACATACATACAATTTATTGTGGACTTTTTTTTTCAATGGAATGGGTAGTAGAGGTTATATTGATAAAAAACAGGGAGAGTGCCCTGGTCCCTTACATCTGCTGTCTGAAAATATCAAAACCGTTTCAACCAAGTAAACATAAGGATTACTATCACCAAGACTACATGATTGACTTTAACATAAAAGACCACAGTTGTATAGCTTGCAGTAAGACCCCAATAGAAATACACACTTGCAGAAATACATTATAAACCAAAATTGGTAGATAGGACTGAGCTACATAACCAAAAAATACCTCCAGTGAGCAGAGTGAATGCGCTAGGTTCTTAGGACATTATCATTTAGACCTCTTCATGGACAACAAGGCCTCTTACGTGTAGAAGGAACCATAGGACCATTGTTGTTAAGGAGATTTTTGCTACCAGAGGAGGATGAAACTTCTAGCACAACAAAACAATAACTGGGCTGGAAATTTTATCTGTTTATCCCATTGAGAGAGAGCTCTATTTCAGCATGATGGGCCAACATTTTGTATTCCAAGAAAATATGGAAGTATATTCTTTGGCGTTCCACCACATCTTATAAGTTTTGAATGGAAATTATTAGGTCTTGAGAGGAGTCCAACATTTTGTCGAAAATATCATAAGTATAAATGTTTTCCAGTGGAACTAAGATTTCCTCCATCCTATGAAGAGAAACTTGAGCTAATATAGAGATTGGCACTAAAGAGTTTCCATATTCTTCTTGATCCATGATGTGGAAAGAAGGCGAAACCCAATTACTAGATACATAGAGAAACCATGATGAGAACATAGTCTATAGGGGGCTTGATAAATAGGATATGGTGGGTTGCTAGTGTTGTACCTTAAGAAACCAATTTCTTGACTGTGTAGAAATCGTGCTTAAGACATTAGTGTTTATAGTTATTGTCACTTGTGTGTCACTTAATTGTATGTTGTATTCTCAAATGAAGGACCTGAAAGACTTGGTTTTAAACCCTCAATACTTAGGTGACATGAAAATCTCAGAATGCCATTTGATTGCTGAATATAAATGATGAATGAAGAAAGCTTGAAGAAGTCATAGACAATATGTTGTTTTACACAAAATCTATTATCTGTGACACTTGGAGAAATTAAAGATAATATGATGTCTTACACAGAAAATACTATCTGTAACTTAGAAGAATTGCAGAGGTAGGAAATTCAAGTATAGGAGCGCTCTTTTAAGGGATTTTAACTTCATTTACATAAGAAAATAAAGACTTGCAACTTTATTACCATACTTAAAGGAAGAAAACATTTGATGACACATAACAGAGAAGTCACAAAATCATACCCAACAATGTGTGGAAAAATTCTGATTCTTTCGTTAATCAACAATTGTATCACAAATACAATGGCCTAGTCTCCAGGTTCTCCAAAGTTCGAACTCTTTTTTTCTATAATCTTGCCTCTCTATAAATCATAGGATAGTTAATAACCACCAAAAATTGTCAAACTACCTAACTATCCTCTAACTGCTTTGAAGTAAAGATCATTACAAAATATTACAATTGAGGGTAAAAACACCTCATTCATTTTAAGAAAACAAGATAATAAGAAGTAATAGAAATTAGAGAATGATGGGAGATGGCTGCTCACTATTAGAATCTATAGCATGAGCCTGTGGTTCTGCTGATGTATCTTTCTGTTGCTCTATCATCCATTCCTTGCACTTTCTCCATAATGCACATTTGATTTTGGTGCTTCTTCTAACTTGTCAAGTGCTATCTTGCAAGCGTGAGGGTAAAGAATGTATTGGAGCTTCAATGAGGTTGAACCCCCACATTAATTTTAGGCCACACATTGTGGTCAACCATGCTAATGTCATGTTCAACTACGCGTTTGAATGTAGAAATTTCTCTACAGATCAACTAGCTCTGATACCATGTAGAAATTCTCACTGTAGATCACCTGATAATGCAATGTAACTAAAGCAAAATACTTGATCTACATCTACTATCAAACTTTGTGAAAGCTTAATCAATTTGAGCAAGATCAATCGAAACACATATAACAGAGAAGAAGAAATCACACACATGAAACACAGAAGAATAATCTAGGGAAAGCCTCAGCCTAAAACCCCAATCTATGTATTATCATGCAAGTGGAAATATGAATGGATTACACAAAGCTTTAGCTCACAAGCTATCCAGCTCTCAATACAATCCCTCAATGTTGCTCATAGATAGTCAAAGGCTTCTCACATACCTTCTTCTCTGCCCTCCAAGCCTCCTATTTCCTTGCACAGTTTCTCCTCGGTCCTCAAGCTGCCACCTGTGTGTAATAATCCCTCACACACTACTCTGACCTCTGAAATAACTGCACAAACCTGAAGGAGATAATTCCTTCTGCATGGATGAGTTTCCTATATAGGAAAAATCCTCCAACTGATAGTACACTACCCTTCCTTGATCTCACTGGTCTCTGACTGAACTGACATGCATGAGTTATTTATGAGAGAATATTCAGTTATCTGAAGTGAGCATTACAGATGCAAGCATTAGCTACTAACTTACAATAGTTTCTCCAACTATTTTGGAACTAATTTAACTGGGCTTAACTCAGTTAACTGAGCTAACTAATT
The DNA here is from genome assembly GCA_000404065.3 of Pinus taeda. NCBI lineage: Eukaryota > Viridiplantae > Streptophyta > Pinopsida > Pinales > Pinaceae > Pinus > Pinus taeda. The sequence continues at coordinate 91,522 of APFE030543753.1, forward strand.
ACAACTCAAATACAACTCATCCTTATCTCCTTAATTAAGGGATAAATTCCTCAATCAAAGGGATAACTGTTGCTTGTCTTCACGCAGTTCATGTTTGATTTTCTTCAACTAATTAACTCAAGATGAATTAATTAATTATTTTTCAAATGGCTGTTGAGACCAAATTCGAATTTGACTTCTCTATTTTAGTTCAGGGACTAACTAAAATAGGAATCCATCCTGAAATGATATTTATAGCAATGCTTTTTTTACCATTTCTTGTTGCCATTTTCAACATTTAGCTTTAATTAATATTCGTGCTCATTTCTTCCCTGCAGCACACCTCAACGTACTTATCAATCTATCACTTGATCGCGCCCCTTGAACCTGCATGATCTTTAGACAATGGGTCAGTTATTACAGAATATTACATATTGGCTAAATCACAAAGAAACCCTTATGGCCCACATGTATGTCAGGAGTGCTCTGATTGGCGGAAACACTAAGAAACCACGAAACTGAAAAGGATTTAGAATCTGGTTTGTAAACTTATCATGTCCGCCTAAGCTGTGCACAATCACCATCTGTTCACACATTCAATAAATGGTCCGATCCTTCAGAACTCAACACAACTTTAAACCTGTTGAACTAAACCTTATTGTATCCACCTTTTCAACGACCCTTTGACTCCCATATGGACCCAATAAGAAATAAAATTTCCAAATAATGATTTATTGGGTTCTACTTTAAAGATAAAACCTTATTACTTTTCGACCCGATATCCATCGGATCCCATCCCTTTCGATGGATGATTGCAATTGGCTCGGACTTCAGTGAATTAAATTGTATTTCATACAACATCACATCCGATCTCTGAAATAAACCCAATTCTAGTTAACTACGCGATTGCCACAAGATCTATGGCCTATTGATCGGACGACCCATATCTTCTCGTGGGTTTATCACTTTCAAAATCCATTAATAATATAAAATCAACCATTTCTTTCAAATCTCTGCATTTCTTTTTATTTCCGTTATAACATAGTATTTGGTTTTTCTTTCATATTTTTTATAAAACTGAAAATAAAACCTAAATAAAAATGGATGCTACAACATCTCGCACAAGTCAACTTGCAATAATAAATATTTAAATTCCATGTCAATATATCTTGAGCATAAATATAGCAACGCAAGATCACAATAGGACAACATAATTAAATTCATACTCTATCAGAATGTCATGATCACAATAGTTGAGAGAAGGCACATTTCAAACTTGCAACGGATGTGATCTTTTGGATATAAAAGTATCTAGATGTATAGAGTTGATGTGAAGTGCTTATTTCAATGGATTATTTGAAATGATGATGTGGGTGTCGTAATGAATAAGATCCATTGGAATAATGATTGGAAGTTTTGTGAAACAAAAGTGCGATAATTCTCATTCGCTTAATGTGTAACCAAGGGAGAGGTGTCACAACCCGTCGAATTGGAATTCAAATTCATTAATGATGATAGATCTTCACAAAATTTGTGTGTTGTTTACTCCAAATTTATTTAGTGCAAGACCCTCCTACTCTACAGTTTTAAGAGCTACAAATCATCCAAATTAGTTTGCATATATGTCAACTATGTCGGTATTGTGACACCAATCTAACCATCACAACACTTTATGTTAAATTGTCGGGGCCATTGGTCTTGTGACCGAATTTCCCATGGCATAAAAGTCACAACTATGGTTTGTGAATTGCAACATATCTTGTCAAATTAGTGATTCAGTAGGTCTTGCGACGAGATTTCTATGGCTAAGAGTCACAAATATGGAATTTTCATCACAACATACTTTTGTAAAATTAGTGGGATCATCGGTCTTCTGATGTGACTTCCCACGGAAAAACATCATAATTATCACACAATTATTGCAACATACTTTGTAGAATTAGTTTGTTCAGCAGGCATTCCCACAACGTAGAATTGTGAAGTGTTTATTTCTTCTCATGGCTATGATCCGCATAAGATATATACCCATTGATCGACATTCTAGGTAAATCAAGGGCTACAAAGGAATAGGTAGAGGTTAAGGCAAAGGGAGAATGAAAGGCAAGAGTAGGGATAAGTGGTAATAGATATGCTTTCAAGTAATTTGTGGTGGTGGGTAAGGAACTAGAGTGCAGTGGTGGGAAGGAAATGAGAGAAGAAGGAACCTACATAAGGAGGAAGCACAAATAATAATGGGAGAGGCAATATATCCAGTTAAAGAATTCATTGTAAAATTTGTTCCAATGCCACTTCTTGTTCAATAGCTATTAGCATCCCAAGTATGAATCCAATTGATCAAAAATACATAGTTTACCATTTTATTGTTGTTGCTAGCATTTATAAGCTCATAAGGGGGCATTGTGTATAAATTTTCAAAATGGGGCAATCTACATGAACTTGAATTCACTCCATAACCAAAGCTGAGAAAGTTTATATAGGTGGTTTCTACTACTATGACCACTAGAACTATTCTAAATGTTTCTTACATATGGATATATGATGCCAGTAGCTACCTTTGCTACTACCTAACCTACTTAGACTATGAATTTTGGTAATTTTATTTTTGTTTACCATTTTTTCTAAGGCAATGAGATTGAGGGGAATAATTTTTAATGACAAATACAAAATGATATGTTTTCCTAATAATTCTACTTTTCTTAACAATTAGTGCTGAAAAAACAAAGGTTTCAAAGTTGTTAATGAAAAATAAAAAGAATAATTTCAAAGTGTTGGTGCCAACCACCAAGGAAAATTTAGTGATTTTGGTTCACAATCACCGCATCCTTTTGATCTTAAGTATGATCTCAACAAACTATAAATCCCCTCAAGTGAGTTTTATTTTCTATATCTTGGCATCCATTATGTGGATTAAGCATTATGTCTTGTGAAAACTCTTGTTTTATTCTCCTTAAAAAAAAATCAACTTTTGGCCAATGTAGCCAAGTTAAGGATACAAAGGATACAAAGGAGAGAAGCATTTGGCCATTGAATCTTACCAATGTAGACTCTAAACCAATGACTGAAATAGAGGATGAAGAGAAGTGAAGAATTGGGAGCACTCAATGAAGTCATTCGAACACCCCAACCTCATCCAAGAAAAGTTTTAAACACCTTAGCTTGGAGAGTGACCTCAGATTATGGAAAGTGAAAAAGAAAGCCACATATAATGGAATCATGTCAAGAAGAATATAGATCTTTTGAGGAATATTTTTTCCTCATGGCACATGCATTGCACAATACCTCTTCAAAATACTATGAAATCAATGATCTATGGATTAAGAACAAGAATTGCATAAACATTTAATGCTTGTGAACTCATGCACTCAATTTTTAGCATTAATCTATCTCACCAAAATGAATTTAAATTTTCCTAAATTTAAATCATTAAATTATTCATTTCTCTCAATATAAAGTCAAATAAAACTTTAAATTTATTATTGATTAATTAAAAATGTTAATAAAACTTCAAAATTTATTATTGATTAATTAAAAATGTTATAATTATTTATAAATTGAAAAAAAAAGAAATTTAAATTAAATTAATCTATTTACATACCATACTAAAGTTAAAAAATAAAAGAAATGATTACTAACACTCCCATACCATAGACGATGGGAAGGACTAATAATAAAGGTGACGAGGTTGATTCAAAAGTAACAAGGATGGTTGCTAAGAAACAAGTCCCTTCCAAGCAGGATGTGTATCTCACCTTTGTATGCTTCCTACTCAAGTGTATGGATTTTATGATGAGTGCTTAAGAAAGTACGGGAATGCAAATACAGATATGTTTCACTACTTTCCCCTGACAATGCTCATTGAACTAGAACTATCATGTGGCTTCAACATTCATAACATATAAAGGTTGTCACTTTGAAGCCCTCGTTTGATGTTGAAGCAAATACCAACTCATTTTCTTTGGCTCAATTTAGTGGCAGTTCAAATCAAGTTGCTTGAAAGTTTGAGGATAAGGCTGACGACAATATCAGGCTAACAGTTTTTGAGATGATGAGAAGTAACAATGTATCAAAAGTAATATATTGCAATCAAAGTTGTGAAGTGAATAGTTTGAGATCTAGCAAAGGGAAAAGAAAGATTGAGATGGCTACTAGTGTCTCACAGATCCCACAATCATATAGTCTTCATCTTGGTTTGGAGGAGAATATCGATTCTCACATATCTCCAGTGTCTTGTCAACAAGAGGAAGAGAGGCAATTTTTTTTGTGAAGGAATTCTACAAATGTTGAAGATTTAATTGAAGGTGCATTTCTTAGTATGCTTGATAAATATTTTGTTTGTTTGAGTTATGAAATTGGATTAGGCTCTCTCAAAGTGTACCTTCTCAAGCCATTTGAGAGAGTGCATTCGAGTTTTGAAATTGGATCAGACTCTCCCAATGTGCCTTCCAAAGCCATTTGAGAGAGTTCCTTCATTGGAAGTAGGTTTCCTTGAACCTGAACTTTGTGTATATGTTGCTTAGAAGTTTGCTAAAATATCGAGACATGGTTGGGACTCAGATGGTGCCTCTCCAAAACATTACTGGGAAAACTATTCAGCAAATAGAATTAGAATCAAGGCAAGACAAGAGATCAAACCATAGGTATGACCATCTATCTCTTGATAAAAGTATGGTTGTTCTAGAAGAAACAATTCAGAATAGAGTCGGGACTCAGGGACTACAGATATCTAACTTTGTCATTAAGGATTCTTGTGATAAATTTATTTCACTTGAAGAACTAGTCCCATTAGCTATGGAGAAGATACATGGTCTAACTATCGAGGGACTCAAGGTACAATCAGATATGGAAGAGAAGGATGCACCCTGGTGTGTCAATGCATTGTGGTCAAGAGAAATATCCTTTGTAGGAATGAGAGACAAAAAAATCAGCCCTTTGTGGTTGGAAGGAACAATAGGTGTGCAATCATTAGATGCAAAGGATGACAAGAATAATGTTGATGGCTTGTTGGAAACCACCAACTCTGAAGTGGCTTGCTAATCACTTTCTCACTCACATTGGGGGAACCATACCTAGAACACAAGAAGTGTTTAACAAAATAAATAATAAACGGTGCAACAATAATACATCTTCTTGTTAGCTTCCTCCAACTCCAATGTCACATTAAGCCCATTCAGAAATAGACCCTTAAACATAATTTTTTAAGGCTTGTCTTTAGAAAAAAATTGCAAAAATTGATGCATGCAGTTCATGAATATATGAAAAGGAACTTGTCTAAATATTGGAACACTAGGCAAGCTATAGAGGCACTAGAGGGACCACATGGAGAGTTGCAGAGACTAAAAATAGCAACAAAATGATAAGTAGATGCAATTTGTAAGACTAGCTAATTTTGACAAGTACAAAAATTGAAAAGTAAAATGAGAAACTTTTTGAACAACATGTGAACTAAATTGTGGCAGAAACCTCAACAAAGGTCTTCAGACTAGAATCATGAGAACGAAATATGCTATTTCATTAGGTTTCAAACATCTTAGAAACAACTTCTTGTTGGGATGAAAATGAACCAAACTAATAAATTTAACCCATGAGACCTTAAAAATTATAGTAGATTATAAAATATAAATGGACTTAGATAACAATGAAATTGTAGTACACATCAATGGCTTATTCAATTCCATAAATTACATAATTCATCTTAATGACATACCATGCATGTTACTTTGGAAGTGAAAGGAGAATCTCAACTCACCAACCCCTCATAGAAGCTTAAAGGAAATGGAATTTCTCATAAACTATCGATCAAGCAACCTAAAAATATACACAATTGTTTCGAAACAAATCCTATAAAAAAAACTCATGTTGATCAATTTTTCAAGAACTTGAAGCTTTAGTGAGAACATGTGGAATTAACATGTGTAGTTCACAAGAGGTGATACCCTCTGATTAGCTAATGAATTTGAATCAATGTTATCATGTTATCGATAATAAATTGATCAAGATTTCGGACATTTTCCTATGTGTTGATGTTTTCTTTGGCATCCCATTGATATCAAATTGCTCATAGCCTTGACGAGTCTTTTGAAATAGAATATGGCAAGAAACTATGTATCCCTGTACAGCTCAAATTATTTTATTTTGATTCCTTCTAGGATGTTATTACCTTAAATGATAATGAGTTTAAAAAAAAAAAAAATGCCCAGGCTACAAAATTTGCTATCAAAAAACAACCATTTGAACGAATAGAAGTGTCAAGGCAACAAACACTTGAAATGTTCACTGTTCAAATTGTAAATGAACTTACCAAGGATAAAATAGTAATAATGTATAGATGTGGAGCTTTATTAGATAATTAACCTGGACCACACATCTCCAATACATCTCTTGTGAATGCCCTTGCATATTATAGGAGTGGCACATAATAAGTGCTTGACAAGTGCAGAATTACCGTGTTGCACAATGATTTGGTTGCAGACAGAATGAATCAAACCCAATAATGTCACAAAGAATCTCTCTAAAATATTTGAACATTTCCTGCAGCAAAATATGCAAGCTTGAGACTTTTTCAAGAAGGATTTTCTATTGTTGTATGAATAGTGGGTAGATGTGTGAAGAGTACTTACAACTTGCAGGAGCTAGATAAGTAGAAGCATGTTGTGCGTATTTCTTTAAATGAATAAGACCACTATTATCTTGAAAATAAGTGAGGCATTTATGTTAGTTTGGTAAACCTACTTTTTATCCTAGTGGTAGATATCTCAACACTAACATCGACATTTATCTAATCAACAAAGATATTAGTTTCAAGGCCTAAGCAGCTGAGAATTGTGATGAAATGAGATATGAAACATCAATGCTTGCAAGTTGTAGCATTAGTATAATAGAAAAATCTACATGATTGATGACTTAATTATTTTCCAAAGAAAAAAAAATATTAATAGCTGCTTGAACCTCACAAATAACATGATATACAATACTACTACAAGTGTATTATATGGAAGATTTATAATTAATGGGCATTTAAACACAGAGATGATATTCACTACTGTTTATGTCTAATGTGTAGTGATTGTCCCATGTACTCGCCATTCATAAAAATGACAATTTCATACCATGCTTCTCGAAACAACCAAATAGGCACTTGTTGATAAAAAAGAACCATAAGTTGGGAATCATAGTAGTATGTGGGAATTAATTTTTATAGATATTTCTTGCTTTAATTCCAATTAATTAGTGCAGTCTTAAACAATTATGGAGACTAGGTGCGTCCGTGGTTAGGGTGTTCCATATCTTTATATGAAAAAAGAGTGAAAATATCTATTATATTTAGTCCCAAATGTGACCCAGAAGTTTGCCAAGTTTTATTAGTACCTCATGATTCATACCTTCTAGATTTAAATCTTGACCCAACATCCTCACTCATTCAAGTGCCTGAATCTATTGATCCAAAACTAGCAAAGACAAAGGCAAGGGTAGCAACACCTTGTTTACCAAGCTGGGTTAGAAGTGCAATTGATCCAACAATTTCAATAAAAATAGAGGCATCAAGGCATATATTAAACAATTATAGAACCAGATTCTGGGTCTCCATTACCCCTATTGAAATGACGAACAACCTAAAAAAGGTATGGTAAACGATTTGCTTTATATTCATTCAAAACATGAAATGGAAGGTAACAAATTATACTTAGTAACAATTGTTTCTTTAATTTTTTACGATATTCACGTTCGGGAAATCAATGTGGTATATCACATGAGAGGAATATTACATAGGGATAGATGCAAAGACGAAAATCATGCCAACTACTAGTCCAGTTATTCCTTATTAAGGGCTTAGAACAAGAAGTTGTTAGTTTGTCTTTTGGCGACAATAAGGTCCTAAAAAAAGTAGTAAAGAGCTTTGTCTCTAATTCATAAAAGTTTTTTTGTCAGACCCAAGAAATGGAGCTAGCAAAATATGGTTTTAGCTAGCCAAATAGAGTGCACTCGAGGTAACAACAGAAGGTCCTCTCGAATAGCTCTAGGAAGGAAGTTGTTTTTACCCTTCGCCTTACACCTACCAAGGTGTACTTAAAAAATTATACCAATACTAAGAAGAAGAACAGAAGTCAGAAGAATCTAGTGACTCGAGAGAGAAAATACTAGCTTGAGAAAAGACTAGAATCACCAATAATTGTGGGTAATTGGGATTTTCACCTCAAGATAGGCATGGCTCTATCAAATTCGTCAACAACTATAGATGCATTTTAGAGCATGGTGCTCCACATTTTTGTTACTTCACCTCAAGTTGGTGTTTGAGACATGGTTTCCTCATGCGTGGACAAAAGGGTATGTGAGATGTCATTATTGTGCTTGTCGTGTTCCTAGTGTTGGCATTATGAAAAATGTGTTGTCCTTGATGGAAACCTACTTAATAAACATGTCAACATGAAGGTAGAAAGATGACTATTCAGGCCAATATAGATGTGACGGAAAAGGAATATCAGTTCAGAGATAGAAGAATGATAAAGATGAAGTTTGAAGAAGTATACACGGGTTCTATGAACTAAAGTCATGTACACACGCGAGTATGAAGAAGAAAAGGAGCATACAGTTTCCGCACCATGTTATTCCATATACCAAGTGTCTTTACCATGATGTTGACCCATAGTATTGAGCCTGAGAACAGATATTTGATCCCGTCAAAGAATACCATTGGCAATAGTGTGGTTTTTACCTGTGGTATTAGATAAGGGCTAAGCTATATAAAGAGATGAAGATCAAAGTACTTGGTGTGCAAGTGTTGAATATTTCATGAATAGTTAGATCTGAAGAAAGTGTGCATGTAATGGGCTATTAATGAATAGTTTGATCTGAAACTCAGTATGCTCCTAAGAATTTGATGATGGATCAGATCCAATAGATCTGAAATGACTATATTGATAATGGATTGATTTGATCTGTAATATTTATGTCTGATGCATGTTTTATTATGTATGCCGAGAGATGGGTTTGTTCTGAAGGTCCGATGTGTAGCGAAGCTAAGTCAATAGTTGTAGATCTTTACATGGGTTTGATAACCTAAAAGGAACATACGTATGCGAGTTTAATGTTGGTAAGTCGCGTATCAATTCTACACTTTGGAAAAATCTGTATGTGGGATTGATTCCTGAAAAGCAGTTATACACATAAGTTTTCTAAAGTAAAGTAGAATATATATTTTGACATTTTATTGATTAGGGTTTTCAATTGGTTTGGTGAGTTGGTGTAGTGTTTGGGTTTAGTATTGGTATTTTGGTTATAGTGATCTAACTTCTTTGGCTTTTTGAGAATAAGTTGATTGATTTGGGTCTCAGGGGGTTCAATGATTGGTTGATTCAGTTGGTTCAATGATTGAGTGATTTTTTGTAGTGATCAGTTTCAATTTTGATATTTGTTATTGGGGTTAAATGATGTTAGTGGGTCTAGTCTGAAAATTTGATAAAAAATGGCCTACGGATTTGAAGTTTTGATTCAGGTGGATCCAATGTGAAAATTTATGAAACGTGGTCCATGGTGGTGCTAAGGGTTGGAGCGTTTAGTAAGGGATTCAAAGCTTCTTTCCAGTGGTAGTTGGTAAATCAGATCAAGGGGTAGGAGATCCCTTCTAGTGGGTGATGGAAAAAGGGAGAAGGTTGTATCCTTCTGTAGGTGGGTGCCTTCATGCTCATATGAGACTACACCAATACAAGACTATAAGAATTATTTCATCATAATAAAAAAGAAGACAAAGACAACGACAGTGGTGTTTTTTTCCCACACTTGGTTTCCACCTAAAAATCATGGTGTTCATATGTGTTGCTTATGTGTGATGACTTATTATGTTATTACTACACATGGTTACTATATATCTAATGTTGATGACGTACTAACATACTGGTTCAAGACAAAATTGACTTAAAAACTAAGTTGGCTAGATATACGCTAGTTGTATGCATTAAAATTGCATACGTATGTAGGTTTACTTCAGAACAGTCATGTACAAAAATCAAAATAAGAAAATTAAATCAATTTTTTTTAAAAATAATTATTCACACCCCTCCCCACAGTAATTTTCCCAACAATTGGAATCGGAGTAGGTCCTTTGGAAGAAGCTTGATCGCTTGAAGGAAGATTCATCAATATGAGTAATCAAGAGGGGGCAACATCTATCAGGCCACCATTGTTCAACAAAAGCAATCTAGTTTTTGGAATGTAAGAACAAGAGCTTACTTACAATCCCTTGGAGCAGCTGTATGGGGAATTGTTGAAGGATGTTATAAATATACATCCTCTATTCCCACAGTTGAAGCAGAAAAGAAGAAATATGAGTCAATGATCTGTTAGGAATCTTGGAATAATTAGAATTTGTCAAAGTCATGCAACTGAATACGACAAAGGCTGTATGGGACAAGATCATCCAAAGTTATGAATGTGACACCAAGGTAAAAAGTGCCAAACTTCAAACTCCTATAATTCAATATGAATCTCTCAGAATGCACAATGATGAAAGTATTGCAAGTTTATTTCTTTGGGTAGATGAGATCATGAATTATATGAGAAATCTTGGTGAAGAAATAAAAGAATCATCATTGGTTGAAAAAATATTAAGGTCTCTAACTCCCAAATTCGATTAAAAAGTTTCTACCATAGAAGAAATACAAGACTTGAAGAATATTACTATTGAACAACTTCATGGGATTCTAACATCCTACGAAATGAGAAAGTGGTCCCTCAGATATCAGAGAAGTTGCATTCAAAGATATTGAAAAAGGAAGAGAAAAGGAAGAATCAGATTATGTATCAAAAGAAGAAGAAGAGGCAAACTTTGTAAAGAAACTCCAAGTGGGTACTAGAAGATTCAGAGGTAAGCTTACCTTCAAGTGTTTTTCTTATGGTAGAGTTGGTGATTACACTGCTAATTGTCCCTATAGAGAAAATGATGAGAAAGGGAAAGAAGCTACAAAAATAAATAGGATAATGTTTGAAAACAATAGAATTTTTTATACACATGAAGATAGTGATGGTCTTTCAAATGGTGAAGAAGGTGAGTCTAATCAAGAATGTCAATTACTTGTGGAATTTGAAGATAGAAGTAGTAATGAGTCTGATGATAATCATGGATTCCCTAGAATAAAAGGATATTTTTATTGAAGAAATAACTCATCTTAAGATTTATTTAGAAGAAGCTAAATTAGTAGAAGAAACTGTGAAGAAACAAAACATAGAAAAGGAAGAGCATAATGAAAAGCTAGAATTGAAATAGTAAGTCTAAGGAAAGAACTTGAGAAATTAAAAAGTATTAATCTTAGATTTGCTAAAGGATATGAAACCTTAGATGAAATCATCAAAGTTCAACACTCTCCTCTTTTAAAGACAGGTCTTAGATACAATGAAGAAACAACAAAGGCTATAAAGTCTTCTACAGAAACATGAAGCTATCTCAATGCAACAAAAAGAAGCAGTCAACAAAACTCCAGCCTAAAAAAAAATAATAAAGGACCAAATACTTCCCAGGTAAACTTTGCTCAATTCAATCAAAAGGAAACCAACACTAGAAGGTACTATACTCCCAAAAGCTTCTACTTTAATGGACATTGTTTTGCTTGTCACAATTTTGGTCATAAGTTTGCTCAATGTGTTGCTTATAAAACTATCATGACTATAGAAGCAAGAAAACAAAAGAATGAGATTGGGGTAAATAAATTCTCTTACAATGCCTTATTTCCTCTTCAATACGAAATTGAATGCTCTTTTTGCAATAACTTTAGGCATAAAGAATCTAAATGCAAGATCAAAGGATGATCAACACTTACGAATGAGGAAATGACAACAACATCTAAGGTATGGAAGAAGAAGACCACTGAATCAGAGAATTGTGGGCTAGATTTACATGCAGGAGATCAAGAAAACCTATGGTACATTGACAGTGGATGCTCAAAACACATGGCGGATGATAAACATAAGTTTATGTCTTTTAATGAAATAAAGAAAGAAAAGAACGTACCTTTGGAAATAATTCACCTACTGCGATCAAAGGAAAAGGAATTGTTTTTCTAAAAGAAAAAGTTAAAGCTAGAAATGTTTTTTTTGTTGATGGATTGAAGCATAAATTGTTAAGTGTTAGCCAAATGTGTGACCAAGGGAATGAAGTTTTTCTTAAATCAAATAATTTTGTGGTTCAAAATATCGATACGGGAAAAACTATAATAAATGGAACACAAACTCCAGTTAATGTCTATTTCTTGGAAGGTGGTATAGAACAGTGTTACTTAAGCAAAGCAGCAAAAAGTTGGTTGTGGCACAAAAGATTGGGACATGTAAGATTTACTCAAATGCATAAGATAAGCAAGCCAGGATGAATTCATGGTTTTCCCAACATCTCTCCACTAGAAAATACTATATAAAAATCATGTCAATTTGGTAAGAAAACCAAGGTACAAGTCAATGCCACAAAATTTTCCACAAGTAAGCCACTTGAAATTATTCATATTGATTTGTGTGGGCCAATGAGGAAAAAGTCACCTAGAGGTGAACAATATTTCATCTTATTTATTGATGACTTTACTAGAATGTGTTGGATTGGTTTATTAAAACATGAAATGAATCATTTGATAAATTTAAGGTCTTCAAATATTTAGTAGAGAATGAGTTAGACTTAAAAATCAAATGTCTCAGATCTGATAGGGGAGGAGAATTTCTATCATATGAATTTTTTTACTTTTGTGAACAACATGGAATCAAGAGGAAGTTCTCTATAGCTAAGACTCCTCAACAAAATTAGGTTGCAGAAAGAATGAATAGAAAAATTCAACAAATGGCATGTGCCATGCTTGATGAGTCTGGGACACCTTATACCTTTCGGGGCGAAGCAACACATATAGTGGTAACTATTCTCAACAAAGCTCATATTTATGTAAACAGTGATAAAACAACTCCTGAAATTTGTTTGGGTAAGCCTCAAACTGTGAAGAATTTTAGAGTCTTTGGAAGTAAATGGTACAAAAAGAATAATAATGATAAGCTTGTCAAGTTTGAAGCTAGAGAAGATGAATGAATTCTACTTGGTTACTCCTCTCGAAGTAAAGGATACAAATTCTACAATAAAAAATTTCAAATATTGTTGAATGTATTGATGTTGTAGTCAATGAAGCATGCACAAGTTCCAAAAGAGAAACACCAACAGATGATGAATGTATTTCCATAACAAGCAAAAGGTATGTAAGGGAAGAAATCAGTGAAGCATCAGAAGAAGGAATTAACAATACAGAAGCATCAGAAAATACTCCATCTAGGTATGTTTAGAAAAGTCATCCAAAATCTCAAATCCTAGGAGAAAAGGAAGTTGGAGCACAAACTAGAAGAGCCCTTGTTGGAACTCCTAGTTATCTGGACTTAATACCCATAAAAACCACAAAATGTAAATCAAGTAAGCAAATATGAATGTTGGGTTAAGGTTAAGAATGAAGAACTTTACCAAATAGAAAAGAATCATACATGGGAATTAATACCTAGACCTCATGATAAGAAAGTTATTGGTACAAAAAGGGTATTCAAAAATAAATTGAACGAGAATGGAGAAGTAATTGGAAATAAAGAAAGGCTCATTTGCAAAGGTTATGCTCAACAAAAAGGAATAGACTTTGAAGAAACATTTTCACCTATAGCCAGACTTGAAGCCATAAGAATGTTTCTTTCCTTTTCAATTTTTCATCATTTCAAAGTCTATCAAATCGATGTTAAATATGTGTTTTTAAATGGGAACCTAGAAGAAGACATCTATATTGAACAACCTGAAGGATTCATTCTAGTAAATGATAAAAAAATATATTTTTAAACTCAAGAAGACATTATATGGGCTAAAACAAGCCCCTCGTGCATGGTATTATCACCTTGACATGTATCTTCAACAAGGCTTAACTAAGGGGTCTACAAATAGAAACCTATATATAAAGGTGGATGACGGTAAAATTTTAATTGTTGTTGTTTATGTGGATGAAATCATCTTTGATAGCAATGAAGAATCCATGAGTCAAAGGTTTTCTTTTGTCATGCAACAAGAATTTGAAATTTCTTTACTTGGTGAACTAACATACTTTCTTGGTTTACAAGTACAACAAGCAAATAATGACATCTTTCTCTCACAAACAAAGTACCTCAAGCAGATTTTGAAGAAATATGGAATGGAACATTGCAAATTGGTATGCACACCAATGGTGATAGGATGTAGTCTCAGTTCACATGATGATTCTCCCACAGTCAACCAGCTAGAATACAGATCCATGATCAGAAGTCTACTTTATCTCACAAGAACGAGACCAATTATCATACATGTAGTTGGGATTGTTGGAGAATTCCAAGCTAATCCAAAAGAAACTCGTCTTCAAGCAGTCAAAAGAATATTCAAATATTTAAGGCACTCAAGACTTTGGTTTATGGTATCCCAAAGATGTAGATCTTACTCTTCATGCTTATACAGATGAAAAATGGGTAGGAAATGTTGATGGTATAAAAATCACTAGCGGAGGATCATTCTATATGGGCTCCGGCTTGATCATGGTTCAGCGAAAAAATCTCATTATCTTTATCTATTGCAGAAGCATTAATATGTGTTGTCATGGAAAAATTTAGGGTGAATTTTTTGCCCTTGGTAATTAAGGGTTTTATATTTTATTGGCCAAAATATTTTGTATCATAGTACATTGTTACAAACTTGCCTCAAATTATTTATAAAAAAATAGGTATGAGGTTAGCCCCACCTTATTTCAAGGAGAGGGTAAAAAAGGTAATTTAGCCCTTGAAACTAGAGCTTACCAATCTCACCCTCATTTCAAGAAATATTATTTCATATAGTTATAAAATAAATATAAATACAGGGAGTATGGTAAATAAATAAAAACTCATTTTATACGCACTCCAAAGGTATGGTAAATAAATAAAAATACAAATAAACTAGAGGTATTGTAAATAAATAAAACCCCTTGTTTATATTTAGTCCATAACCCTCTTTCTATTTAAGAAGGCTCAAAAATGAGGTTTCATTTAAGTGAATCTTATGAGCCAAATACCATATTTATAAAAGAGGTATGGTAAATTAATAAAAATATAAATAAACGAGAGGTATGGTAAATAAATAAAACAATTTTTTTTATATTTACTCCATATGTCACCTTATATTTATGAACACGCAAGCGTGTAAATAAATAAAAATATAAATAAAGTGGAGGTATGGTAACTAAATAAAACCTCTTTTATTTAGTCCATAACCCTCTTTCTATTTAAGAAGGCTCAAAAATGAGGTTTCATTTAAGTGAATCCTATGAGCCAAATACCATATTTATAAAAGAGGTATGGTAAATTAATAAAAATATAAATAAACAAGAGCTATGGTAAATAAATAAAACATTTTTTTTATACCATGGGCCAAACTATTATTAATACCATGCAAAAAAACATTATTAACCCTAATATTAGTATTAATAAAAATAAAGATGGCACATGGTATTGACCCATGGTAAGGGGAGAATTAAACCAACATAGATCTATCTTTACTCTGGATCTACTAAGCCCTGAGAGGGATCAAATATCGTGATATCCAAACTAGCATAGAGTGAAAAAATATTTGATTGTTCTCGGGGCTTGGTAGATCAAGAGTAAAAATGGATCTTGTAATTTAATGTCACTTAAACATTTTAACTTGGTTAAAATAAAAATCAATTATTAATTTTAT
>APFE030543759.1:34706-49789 GCA_000404065.3 Pinus taeda
GTCCTTGGCATTGCAACTACTCTAGTATCTCGGAGAGGGTTTTCTCCTCTACTTCCACTTCATCCAAGTCTTCTATGCTTAGCGGAGAACTTTCCTCCATTTTCATTTCTTCCAACATTGTCTTTGCATCATGCATTTCAGGCTCCATCGAGTGCATTATCTCGGTTTTTCATTTTCTTTGTAGAAGTGCCTAGCATGGGCTCGAGTTGTGGTTGTAAGGATTTCTCTACCGACTTTTGATCCTATTGAAAGGGATTGTGTTGTGCTCAGAAAATAAGGGCCATTCTGAAATGCCCTTGAATGATCATCTAAATTAGTGAAGATCATCGTAAGAAAACCGTTGACTCCAATATGTAAATTAACATGCACTTTTAGCTCCCATTTAGCATTGCTCCATGCTTCGATGTTTTGTTTTGGTGGCGAATTATCAATAAATTTGACACATTAAAACGTGGCCTTGCATGAATTCTATGTGCTCCAAGATTTTATTTGACTTGACCTCATACTTGGGATTTTGAAAGACTTTTGGACCACAACGACTTGATCCATTGTGGGATATAGCGCTCAAGATCCTTGCGGGGAGGATTGATGAGGTGTGGTTGCCGCCACCTTTTTCCTAAAATTCTCATCTCGTGAGACTACATTGTGGTAGGAGGGGGGCCATGTTTTTCCTAGACTCAGCATCTCGTGAGACTACATTGTGGTAGGAGGGGGTCACAACCTCTCCCGTGGACTAGGAGACCATAAGTTGATGTGAATTAAGGTAAAAGTGAAGTCCTAGCGAAAAATTAGAGTGGGTTATAGAAAAAAGTTTGAAGGTTGTAATGCATGTAAATCCTAAATATAGCTCATCAAATTTAATCTTTGGCAGGAGGTGCTCCACCACCATATTAGTATTAACTGTCATTATTGATTTAATTAATTAATTAAGCCACCTTCTTTTCTTTATATTGTATATAAAACATTAATTATAGCATTGTACCCAAAATACAAAATAATTAATTGTAATATTTATAACATTATTTAATACATTTTATACAACATTATAACTATTTAAATAAAAAATATACCAGAAATATTTAAATAAATTAAAAAGGATTACAAATTTAAAAAAGGGAAAGCCTAATTCTCCCATTATTACAAATATGAAAAATAAAAAACCTAATTCAATATATCATAAACATTATATAAAATAAAAAATAACAAACAAACACGTGGCATTCATGGTGAGGCATCCACGTGCCAGTGTGTTCAATGAGAAGGAAGTTTGTCAATCTGACTGAGCTACGACCTTGGGTGGTTCACTGGTTCTTCCATATCTAATGCGCACCTAGAACTTTCGAGCCTTAATACAGCCTATATCGAGTCCCAAGTTTGATCAACGGAATTGCTGTATTGAGTGCCAAGTTTCATCAAGGGAACTAATTTGTTTTCTTGACAGGAAAGAAGTCAGGCAATTAGAAGGAATAGGTACCCTCCACTGGTCGTTAGATTTTTTGGAGCTAAGGAGTAACAGAAGGATGATTTGATATTTTGATATGCAGATGAATTGAAAGTAGAGTTGGAGGTGATCTTTCTTTTATTTTTTAGAGCTTTTATGATTTTTGTGATTTTTCAACAAGCTGGTGTTAAGTTAAAAATTCTAGAGACAAATATGCTTTCGAGATAATACTAAGAGTTATTTGCAGAAATTGTTCCCAAAACATCTAGATTATTTTAAAGCAGTGTGTAATGTGTTTCAAAAATTCCATTCATAAATTTGCATATAAGTACTTAAAATCCCTAAAAAAAATACTTAAAATTCAGAATAAAAATGGTGAAAAGTAAGTAACTTTACAGTAAAGACAGGGTAAAGACATAGAAATTAGCAGCCAATTTTTCTAACAATTTTGTTATCTAAATTCATGTACATTGTTGCAGTTCATTGCTTATATTGAATTTTCAAGTTTGTAGAGCTCTAGGACAGGTTGATGCCCTAGGAAAGGTCCCTTGCCCAGCTGTATTCCCCAGGTAAGGTTGAATCCCCAGGCAAGGTTGAATCCCCATCCTCCCATCCCTCTGATCATCCCATTAGATCATCCCATGTTCTCTTGCTTATGAGACTTCTTGATTGATTCCAGGGCAGCTCCTTACCTGTGTGTGTGCCAGCCGTGGGGGTATGCCTGTGCACATGTACGTATGCCTATATGTGTCTGGACGGGTATGCGTGTATGCTTGTGTGTGTTATCATGCATGTGCGGAGATAGCGTGATCGCGCATAACAGTCTAGAAAGTTATTTCGAAACTTCGGTGTGTTGGCCTTCTTCTGATATCTAAAAAATTATAATGCTTTTACACTACCTTGATATACAAAAAAACATAATGCTCTTACACTACTTTGTATTGAGTATTGTATCAAAAAATTACAAGTGTTTTTAAAACTAGTGGAAAACCCAATTCTAGTACAACTTGAAGTGCCATAAAAAAATTTATTTGCCAGTTTGTTTATTTATGTTAAAATTGAATATTTTATATCAAAATATTTTTTACAGTTTGTTTATTTATTTATGTTTTAATTGAATATTTTTCATAATTAGTTAGTTTATTTATTTTTAAGTTAAATAGTTTTCACAGTTTGTTAATTTATTTATGTTTAATTTGAATATTTTTCATAGTTACTTTATTTAAATTTAAATTAAATATTTTATTATCTGTGTTTAAATTGAATATTTTTAGAAGTTAATTAGTTTATTTATGTTTAAATTAAATATTTTATCTCAAATTTTTTTTCATTGCTTTATGTAATCTATAATTTATGCCAGATATTTTTTCTATACCAGAACCATTTACCCTCATTTACCCACAAAAACACTCACAAAAGAGGAAAAAAACAGTGTTTTCCATTCTTCTGAGTTTCCATAGTATTTAGAATAACCATAGGTGTTTTTAATATTATGAAAGGTATGTGGAAGGAAGACCGGAATTTTTAGTACCATTGGTTAGTAAAGACAACTTAATGGTTGTGAATGATAATCTTCCAAGTCGTACTTCGAATGGGATTGTATTCATGACCCTCTCACCTAAAAGGGCTTCGATCTTAATTTTCAAAGCTAAAATCAATGTTTTATATCAAATGATAATTAAAAAAATCATTTAATTTTATGGCGACCAAAATGTTTTATTACTATTTATTATATTAATAGGGTGCGTATTGTAGAATAGGATTTATTGAATTTCGAAAATCTACTAACTTGGGATTTTGCAGTAAGGGGATTGTACTAGATGATCAAACAGTGGCAGAAGCTGATCTTGTGTTGTTCGATACTGGTTGTGATAGCGAAAAAAACTGAAGAGCCTACTTCAATTTTTTTTTTTTTAATCCACTGAGAAAACTTAAGAGCCTATTTCAAAATATTTTTGCAGAAAAAGCAACCGCGCTCACTTCCTCTATAGAGGTTAGTTGTTCACTACAGCTCTGGACTCTTTACTTCAAGTTTTCCCGTTTATTGTCATTGTTAATTCAATTGCATCAATTGAGGTGAAAGGGCTGATGATATTCTGACCCCTAACAACCAAGTCACCTTTCTACGGAGAATAAACAGCGGGCTCATCAATCCATGCATTCATCATATGGCAATTCTTGGCTGTCCAGAATGTTTATCAAATCTGTATTCCACTGAATCAGTAAGCTGTGGCTCGCCCATTTTCCGTCAGGCAAATAATACGTACGCAGCGGCTCCCATTTTCTGTCAGGCAAATTTTTCGAAACATCAAAGGAATGGTGGCAGATATCCACAACGACATTTCCTGCGAAATTTCACGATATCCATATATTTTCACTTATGGATGTTTCGTACAGGGTTTGTTAATTTCACTTGGAACGCATATACGTGAATTATTGCTTATCAACGCGCTGTCATTCAATATCAACGGGGTAGTGATAGGTGAGTTGTTCACTATCAACGCGGTAGTGATATGAGAGTTACTAGCAGGATATGCGGTCAGATATGCCAAATGTCCCCACCGATATGCGACCTTTACATAACGCGAGCTATTTCCAACAGGTATTTCTGGATATCCGAGCAATCTTTGCCGGATACGCTAGTAATTTCTGGGCAATGCGGTTTGGTTATGCCGATATGCGAATTATGAACCTGGAACGCGACCTATCTCTGCCGGATATGCTACTTATACTTCCCGTATACGCGTCTTATCTCGCCGGTGATAACTGGAATGACAAATCGCATATCCGGCAGAGATAAGTCGCATATCCGGCATATGGTACCTGCTCGCTCGGAAATACCTCGCATAAATGGCAATGGTTACTGGCATTGCCCCGAATGAACTCGCGTATAACGTGTCGGAAATGGTTGGCGCCACCGGCAAATGGCATATCCGGCTAAGGTTACTCTGCGTATGATACGAATAACTCACTTATCATACCCGTTGCGGATAACGGCGATGGCAATTCACGCGAATTATCTCGCGTTGCTGATAATGGCGATGGTAATTACGACGCGTTGCATATAATGGCCATGGTAATTCACGCGAATACTGGGTTGCTCAAGCCATAGTTGCTTCGAACCCTTGCCATCGTCTTGCAATTTATTATTATTATCATGCTTTCTATCGCATAGTCTTCTTGCTGGCGACTCTCATGAGTAGACTCAGAAAATGCCGCAAGACCCTGCCTTTATATCCACTTGGGGCTTTTTATTCTTAACCCGCCCTGTAAATCTCCTGTGTATGATTTCTAGTTTCTAGCAAATCTAGGATTTGGCGTATGTGTTGGGTGGATTGTGCCTGCTAGCACTGTGAGCCACACTTGTGTGGCTATCTCCACGAATGTAGTTGCTAACCTGGAGGGACCTTAACGGCAGCGAGTCCGACCGTGAAGGAATTTTTACCAGCCAGCTGGCAAACTAAAATGATAGATTCTTAGCTCAAAACCGCTAGAAGCGTGTGACTCGTAATACCTCATCGCCCCCAAAGATCCATTTGAAATTGAATTTCAGGCTAAAATTAAAGATCCAAGGCCTTGGCCTTTAATGCCACCTTACATCTGAATTACAGGGTAAAATTATGTGTAGCAGCCATAGCATGGGGAGCTAGATTTACATTTATTAAAGATTTAGCTCCCTAAAGAAAGAAAGGACCCTGCTAGGAGCTAGACTTACATTTAGTAAAGATTTAGCTGTTTAAAGAAAGAAAGGACCCTGCGTGCTCCCACTGACTTCCTTTCTTTATAACCGCATTGCCAACCAAAAAATTGCCCATTGTATTCAAATTTACAAATATGCTCCTGTGCAATCATCCTTTCTAACATATTTATACGTCCTTAGGGTTTTGAGTCAGCACATAGCGTTTTAAGTATTTCTGCCGATTCTTTCTCATTTAAAGGTTTATTTTAAAGAATCCACTGTAAAACATTGGTACATTTGTCTATGTATAATCATCGCTATCTGCAACCGAAGGCCTTTTAGAGGACTCTGATTTTCTGGATAGAAATATGGATTTTCTCTTTCTCAATTTTCTCTTTCTCTTCTCCCCAGCCAGAGATTCGTCCTCAGCTCCAACCGTACAGTGTGGGTTTTATGGGCTTTACACACTCATTCCAAACCTTGGAACACATCAGTGATCAAATGAGGCTCAACGTACAGTCTGGGTTTCATGGGCTTTACACACTCATTCCAAACCTTGGAACACCTCAGTGATCGAATGAGGCTCAAGAATCAATCATGGTACCTGGGCATGAACATACAACATCAAATCTATGCAATATTTCTCTTAATTTAAATGTGAAAATAGGGTAGTTTTCATAATTTCAAAAACAAATCCAGTTTCAATTTAGTACTCACTAACCATAGTTGTATATTAAATTTATAATCTTGTTACAAAGAATCAGGAGAACCTCCTATTATAATAACTTTATATATATATCATGGTAGGTAGCCATGGAGGGTGAAAGCTACTAGAATTAATTATTTTTTAATGGAGGACTCTTGTTATACCCAGATTTTGCATATGTTTATGTTGACCATATTGTGTTTGTTTGAGTCATGAGACCTCTGGAGTCAAATACATGAAACAAAATGTTTGATGTTCTCCCAATTTTATCTCTTTATTTCAATTTTCATTTTTTAGTAATCTTGGGGAGGCCATTCTTGATCTATGTGATTTCCTCTGTGTTTGTTTGAGTCATGAGACACCTTGAGTCAAATACGTCAAACTCATGTTCTCCCACTTTTTATATTTTTATTTTCATTTTCGTAATTTTGGGGAGGGCATTCTTAATCGATGTGATTTCCTCCCAAAATTCGGCCTACATAAAAATAAAAAAATGATCACTATCTTATCTCTAATATGCATAGTGTTCCAATTTAGATATTAAAACCCCTAAACATGATAACATGTTTTGGGTGACTATCTCAAACCATATAGATTTATAGGAATTACTTATCTTTTTCAACATAGATATAAAATTGTGTCAAATATATCTCCTCCTTTAAGTCACCATACTCCAATGATGTCTCACATTTCCCCATCCTTTTTCTAAATCAAAAGTTGTTCCTACACATAATAAGAACTTGATAGATGTTATGTTGCAAGAATTATTTATGTTTCTTAACATAGATATACAAGCCATTTTGAGGAGGCCATTATAGTCTATTGGATGTCCTCACAAAATGTCCCCTACATAAAATTTAAGAAATAAAAAAATTTGATAACAAGAAAATGACCACCTTCTTGTCTCTAATATGCACTTAAAACCCTTAAACTTGAGAAAAAATAATAGAGAACAATCTTATTTCTGAAAGGAAAATGACCACTATCTTGTCTCTAATGCACTTAAAACCCTTAAATTTGAGACAAAATAATCCAGATTTTTATAACATGTTTTGGGTGACTATTTGAGACCATATAGAGTTACATATGACCATTATCTTGTCCCTAATATGCACTTAAAATTTTTGAACTTGAGACAAAATTAATCAAGGTTTTGATAGCATGTTTTGGGTGACTATTTGAGACCATATAGAATTGGAAGAATTAAATATGTTTTTAGTGACTATTTGAGAACATATAGAGTTGCATATGACCACTATCTTGTCTCTAATATGTACTTAAAACCCTTAAATTTCAGACAAACTAATCTAGTTTTTTATAGCATGTTTTGGGTGACTGTTTGAGGCTATATATATTGCAAGAATTCAAAATATGCTTTGACAACCCATGTCACCTTGTACTTTTCAAAAATGCTATTGAATTTATCTTTTCATTGAAAACCCATTTTCATTCATGTGTTTATCCATTAGGCAACCATACTTTGGTACCATTCTTAATAAAAAGAAGAAGCCATCTTGAGGAGGCCATTTTTAATGAGTAATATTGGCGAGACAATTCTTAGTCTATGTTAGTCTATCTTAATCTATATAATGTCCTCATAAAATGTCCCCTACATTAAAAAAGAAAAAATTGCTAAAATAAAATGACCATTATCACATTTCCAAAAATCATAAAAAGAAAATGACCATTATCTTATCAAAAATAAAATGACCATTATATTATCTCTAATATGCACTTAAAACCCTAAAACTCTAGACAAAATAATCTAGCTTATGATAGCATGTTTTGGGTGACTATTTGAGACCATATAGAGTTGTAAGAATTACTTATCTTTTTAGACATATATATAAAATTGTGTCAAATGTATATCCTCCTCTAAGTCACCATACTTAAAGGAAATCGTGTCTTCACATTCCCTTATCTTATTTCTAAATCAAAAGTTGTTCCTACATATAATATCAAAAGTTTTTCATACATATAATATCCATGAACTTGATATCTAAGAACTTGATAGATGTTATTTTAGTAGCCACTCAAGTGTGTTTTGACAACTTAAAAATATTCTTTCAAAACCAATATTACTTTTCAAAGATGCTATTGAATTTATCTTTTCCTTAACGCCCATGTGCATTCAACTCAAATATGAATCTGTTTTGACAATTTCAAAACATTCTTTCACAACTAATACCACCTTGTACTTTTAAAAAAAATGCTATAGAATTTATCTTTTCCTTTTACACACATTTCCATTTAGATCCATGTGTTCATCCATTAAGAAACCATACTTTGATATCATTTTTAGTAAAAAATGAAGTCATATCCTTATACACCCATTTCCATTTGGATCCATGTGTTCATCCATTTGGATCCATGTGTTCATCCATTAAGAAACCATAATTTGATATCATTTTTAGTAAAAGATGAATCCATATCCCTATACACCCATTTCCATTTGGATCCATGTGTTCATCATATCATTTTTAGTAAAAAATGAAGCCATATTCTTATACAAGCCCAATTCTAGCACTCCTTCGATTTTTATATTCTTTTATAGCTATAGGCTCATTTTTGTAAGTAAACAAATGGAATATACAATTGAAATTGGATAAACTATAATTGCATATATATAGTACCTCTTTTACTAAGTTCACCTTCTCCAAGGCTAAGGTGGAGTTCCAATTTCCTATTCTAAAATTCTTTATACCTCCTCATCACTATAATCATAAAACTTTGGTTCATTATCTCTTTCAAATTTTCTAATCCTTGGTGTGGTTGCTAAAGAACTAAATAAACAACTAGCTTCTTCTCACCCTCTTCTAGTGAAGACTTTAGTTTTCTTAATACAATATTCTTATACTTAAAATTCTCATCTACATGATCATAAAGCTTGTATGATTTTACACCAACATCATAATTTATGAAGATACATTTCACTACCTTATTATCCAACTTGAAAAATTCATCCTTAGGCATATGATCATAAACCTTGCAACTAAAATGTGAATATGCTAAATCAATGGCTTTTTCTTAATTAATAATACGACTTTGTTTTAATTAAGATCCTAATAGGGGTCCTTTTCTAAATAATTGGTGTAAAAAAACTACTTAGGTAACATACAATAGAATTGGCTTTTATCTAGAATTTCTACTCTAGCCTGGATCCTCTAAGCATACTCTAAAACTCCCCATCAAAGTCGTATTCATGTGTTGTAAGTGGCATATAGAGTTGTCCTATGATTTTATGCATAGTTGTCCTTATACAACATTTCAGAATCTACAAAAGCAAAAACTCACTATGTTTATTAGTCTCCAATGCCTTGATCTTCCTACCAATTTAATTTCTGAAGATGACCTTAAACAACATCAACCAAATGAATATCGTTGATTTAATTATGATAGATATATACATGTTAATCTATAATAGTCATCAATCCATAATACATAGTATAAATATTAAGTTAATCAACACTAACAAGATGAAATTCATAAAACTTGAACTATGTCTAGCCTATAAATATAAAATATATGATAAATACACTAAAAATTTACAGAGATATGTTTTCATCTAGCCACAACACATGTAGGTAACCACTAGGAGAACCAAATTTCTCCTATTGTTTTGGTCGTATATTTCCATCTATCCACCTATGTAGGCAATGACTAGGAGAAAAATATTCTCCTCTTGTTTTAGCTTGACAAATTGTAGGTTTATACAAATATAGCTCTAATGCCATGTAGATTTTTTCTTGTAGATTCAATAGCTTATGTGATATGCTAAAAAACAAGACAAGAATCTACTATAGTCTTCTGTGGAAACGAAAATTGATCGATGAAAACAATAAGCAGAAAAGGAAGAATTTCAATCACACATAACACATATTTTCCTTGGTAAAGAAACTACTATAAAACCTGAATACCTATATTGAATTAACCAGAATATTTAAAAAGAAAATACAATTCTTTCTCAACCTGAACAATTACTGCAGCAGTACAATCTATCTCTCTCCTTCACAAGTAACCTCAAGCGAACACCTAGCAAATTCTTTTGTCTACCAAGCCCCTACATACTTGTGAAATTCCTGAGAGAATTAGCCCATATTTAGTTGGGAAATTCTCCTCTTATCACTGTGAAATCCAACCATAGGCCCTCAACTGATTGCATGCACCATCTGTACAACTAGGAAAATTACACAATGGATATTACACTATCCTTGAACTCTCATACAACTCAGTATTCCTCTGAACTTACATGGATGAGTTATTTATTAGTGAATCTTGAGTTAATTAGTGTGACTAAATTTGTTTTTATGTCTTTGCAAATTAATTCTTGTTAAGTAGATCAACATCTTGCTAGTTATATAGGTCATGGTTGTTGATTATATAGGATTTTTATGTTCAGATTTAGTTGATATATTAGTAACAAGGGAGATCTCTATAAAAAGGCCATCGTGAGCTAAGACAAAGGTGACATTGCTACCAACAAAAACACTGTCTTTGCTTCACCATGCAAATAGTAGTGTTGGATTCTTAGTTGTCGAACTTGATATCAGTTTTGATTCAACGCTTAGGGTTATGATTGCTTAGTTGCATAGTTATTTCATCTAATTCCATTGCAATTAAACTTCTGTTCCATTTCTCTATTGTTATCTAGGTCAGAATAGGCTAACGTAACTAGGTCTTTGATTTTCCAAGTGTTTGGTTGTCTAGTACAAAAAACAACTTGCAGAGCACCTGTTATCCATCTTTATTTTCCCATACTCCATCAACTCCACCTGCTTCACCCTCTACATAGAACCTTGGCCTCCCATCCGTCACATTCGTTCACATTGCCCTGATTTTCATCATTTTTGTGCAACATCATTCTACCTCTCCTTGAACAAATCCAACCATCCTCATCACTTCTCAATTCCATCAGCCAAGTCCTAAACTTCCCTACACCCCTATCTCACCTCTATACCCATCCCTTCATCTTTCCTTCTCCATCCATCATCCAAAATCCCATTTTTGAACATCCTGTAGAACATTACAGACATCATGTAGAAATTCCAGAACATCCTGTAGAACCCCTGCAGACTTCCTGCAGAAGCTCTCGAGACTGGTTTCTTGATAGCCAAACTTTGTGGAACTCTTTGGAAGGGTTCTAGGGACCCCTTAGGCCCTCTTTGAACCTTCCCGGCCCCTTGCAAGCATTTCCTCTCACTGATCCACCTCTGCACAGTCAAAAACAGTGAAAGCACATGCATGATAATTCTGACAAATTATTCAAAAATACAAAAAGAGGTTTTCTTCAAAAAGAAGTAGCTTAGACACATGCATTTTACCTTCCTAGAATTAATGGAATCTCTTTCAGTAGCTTACATCCTCTTTTTCGCATCAGTAGGGCTAGCTGGTAAAATTAGTGTTTGCCAGGGTTCGTGTTTTCTTCCAACTTTTCAGTTTCTTCCTGCAAGTAGATTAGCATCCTTTGAGTTAGCTTTCATCCATCAGTTAAAACGCTTCTTCTTAGAGCTCATAGAAGTTGTTTTAAGCCCCTAGCGGACTTCTGCCAGCTGACGAAGTGACAACTGCGGCAAGAGTTAGTACTTGTGCATACAGCACCGTCGCTTCCAAGTTTGTTACGAACTACCGGGTTGATATAAAATAAAGAAGGGAGTTCCAGGAGTTGCAACATTATTGCTGCAATACTGGAGCCCACCAGTAAGTATGATAGAACATCAACAATAATGATATTATAATCTCACATGTGTGGTCTCAAATGGAAATACAAATATCTTTCGGGTCATTGGACGAAATGAGGTTAAGGTGACTAAAATAAAAGATTACAGAAAGAACTCTTAGTCTGCCTTCAATACTTTGGCCACTAAGATGTATGTCTAATGTATTGGTGTATCTCTAACGTATTGGTTCACTAATATGTATTTCAATACCTTTGTTTTATTTCAACTATTATAACAAAACAAAAGTTATGATTTTCAATATCAAAATTGAAAGAGCTATTTAATTTATGTTTAAATTAAATATTTTATCTCAAATTTTTTTTCATTGCTTTATGTAATCTATAATTTATGCCAGATATTTTTTCTATACCAGAACCATTTACCCTCATTTACCCACAAAAACACTCACAAAAGAGGAAAAAAACAGTGTTTTCCATTCTTCTGAGTTTCCATAGTATTTAGAATAACCATAAGTGTTTTTAATATTATAAAAGGTATGTGGAAGGAAGACCGGAATTTTTAATACCATTGGTTAGTAAAGACAACTTAATGGTTGTGAATGATAATCTTCCAAGTCGTACTTCTAATGGGATTGTATTCATGACCCTCTCACCTAAAAGGGCTTCGATCTTAATTTTCAAAGCTAAAATCAATGTTTTATATCAAATGATAATTAAAAAAATCATTTAATTTTATTGCAACGAAAATGTTTTATTACTATTTATTATATTAATAGGTTGCGTATTGTAGAATACGGTTTATTGAATTTCGAAAATCTACTAACTTGGGATTTTGCAGTAAGGGGATTGTACTAGATGATCAAACAGTGGCAGAAGCTGATCTTGTGTTGTTCGATACTGGTTGTGATAGCGAAAAAAGCTGAAGAGCCTACTTCAATTTTTATTTTTTTTATCCACTGAGAAAACTTAAAGAGCCTATTTCAAAATATTTTTGCAGACGCCCTTGAAAAAGCAACCCCGCTTTCTTCCTCTATACAGGTTAGTTGTTCACTACAGCTCTGGACTCTTTACTTGAAGTTTTCCAGTTTATTGTCATTGTTAATTCAATTGCTTCAATTGAGGTGAAAAGGCTGATGAAGTTCTGACCCCTAACAACCAAGTCACTTTTCTACGGAGAATAAACAGCGGGCTCATCCATCCATGCATTCATCATATGGCAATTCTTGGCTGTCCAGAATGTTTATCAAATCTATATTCCACTGAATCCGTAAGCTGTGGCTGCCCATTTTCCGTCAGGCAAATAATACGTACCCAGCGGCTCTCCCATTTTCTGTTCGGCAAATTTGTCCTTCGAAACATCAAAGGAATGGTGGCAGATATCCACAACGACATTTCCTGCGAAATTTCACGATATCCATATATTTTCACTTATGGATGTTTCGTATAGGGTTTGGTAATTTCACTTGGAACGCATATTCGTTTGTTATTGATACTGATACGTGAATTATTGTTTATCAACGCGCTGTCATTCAATATCAACGGGGTAGTGATAGGCGAGTTATTCACTATCAACGCGGTAGTGATATGAGAGTTACTAGCAGGATATGCGGTCAGATATGCCAAATGTCCCCGCCGATATGCGACCTTTACATAACGCGAGCTATTTCCGACAGGTATTTCTGGATATCCGAGCAATCTTTGCCGGATACGCTAGTAATTTCTGGGCAATGCGGTCTGGTTATGCCGATATGCGAATTATGAGGCTGGAACTCGACCTATCTCTGCCGGATATGCTACTTATCCTTCCCGTATATGCGTCTTATCTCGCCGGAGATAACTGGAATGATATATCGCATATCCGGCAGGGATAAGTCGCATATCCGGCATACCGGCAGAGATAAGTCGCATATCCGGCATATGGTACCCGCTCGCTCGGAAATACCTCGCATAAATGGCAATCGTTACTGGCATTCCCCGAATGAACTCGCGTATAACGTGTCGGAAATAGTTGGCGCCACCGGCAAATGGCATATCCGGCTAAGGTTACTCGCGCATGATACTAATAACTCACTTATCATACCCGTTGCGGGTAACGGCGATGGCAATTCACACGAATTATCTCGCGTTGCAGAGAATGGCGATGGTAATTACGACGCGTTGCATATAATGGCCATGGTAATTCACGCGAATACTGGGTTGCTCAAGCCATAGTTGCTTCGAACCCTTGCCATCGTCTTGCAATTTATTATCATTATCATGCTTTCGATCGCATAGTCTTCTTGCTGGCGACTCTCATGAAAAGACTCAGAAAATGCCGCAAGACCCTGCCTGTGTATATCCACTTGGGGCTCTTTATTCTTAACCCGCCCTGTAAATCTCCTGTGTATGATTTCTAGTTTCTAGCAAATCTAGGATTTGGCGCATGTGTCTGGTGGATTGTGCATGCTAGCAGTGTGAGCCACACTTGTGTGGCTATCTCGGCGAATGTAGCTGCCAGCCTCGAGGGACCTTTCAGGCAGCGAGTCCGACCGTGAAGGAATTTTTACCAGCCAGCTGGCAAACTAAAATGATAGATTCGTAGCTCAAAACCGCTAGAAGCCTGTGACTCCTAATACCTCATCGCCCCAAAGATTCATTTGAAATTGAATTTCAGGCTAAAATTAAAGATCCAAGGCATTGGCCTTTAATGCCACCTTACATCTGAATTTCAGGCTAAAATTATGTGTAGCAGCCCTAGCATGGGGAGCTAGATTTACATTTAGTAAAGATTTAGGTCCTTAAAGAAAGAATGGACCCTGCCGGGAGCTCCACTTACATTTAGTAAAGATTTAGCTGCTTAAAGAAAGAAAGGACCCTGCCGGCTCCCACTGACTTCCCTTCTTTATAACGGCATTGCCAACCAAAAAATTGACCATTGTACTCAAATTTACACATATGCTCATGTGCAATCATCCTTTTTAACATCTTTATACGTCCTTAGGGTTTTGAGTCAGCACATAGCGTTTTAAGTATTTCTGCAGATTCTTTCTCATTTAAAGGTTTATTTTAAAGAATCCAGAGAGCATCTATAAAACATTGGTACATTTGTCTATGTATAATCATCGCTATCTGCAACCAAAGGCCTTTCAGAGGACTCTGATTTTCTGGATAGAAATATGGATTTTCTCTTTCTCAATTTTCTCTTTCTCTTCTCCCCACCCAAAGATTCGTCATCAGCTCCAACCGTACAATGTGGGTTTTATGGGTTTTACACACTCATTTGAAACCTTGGAACACCTCAGTGATCAAATGAGTCTCAACGTACAGTGTGGGTTTTATGGGCTTTACACACTCATTCCAAACCTTGGAACACCTCAGTGATCAAATGAGGCTCAAGAATCGATCATGGTACCTGGGCATGAACATACAACATCAAATCTATGCAATATTTTTCTCAATTTAAATGTGAAAATATGGTAGTTTTCATAATTTCAAAAACAAATCGAGTTTCAATTTAGTAGTCACTAACCATAGTTGTATATTAAATTTATAATCATGTTACAGAGAATCACGAGAACCTCCTATTATAATAACTTTATAT